>JACXGI010000233.1:21161-38655 GCA_016801175.1 Esox masquinongy | reverse complement strand
TTGTCTTGCCACCCTACCCCATAGCCAATTCATATGAAGAATACGGGAGATTGTTGTCACATGTAGCATACAGCCAGTACTTGCCAGAAATTCCTGCAGAGACATTCCTGAAATTCCTGGTAATGTCTCTGTTGTGCCATATTTTCTCCACTTGATGATGACTGTCTTCACTGTGTTTCATGATATATCTAATGCTTTGGAAATTATTTTGTACCCTTCTCCTGACTGATATCTTTCAACAATGAGATCCCTCTGATGCTTTGGAAGCTCTCTGCGGACCATGGCTTTTGCTCTGAGATGCAACTAAGAAAATGTCAGGAAAATCCTACTAGAACAGCTGAACTTTGTTCAACTTTTTGATTAATCTGAGTTACTTTAAATGATGGCAGGTGTGTAATGACTTCTATTTAACATGAGTTTGAATGTGATTGGTTAATTCTGAACACAGCCACATCCCCAGTTATAAGAGCACACTTATAAAACCAGGTTATTGTAAGGTTTTTATTTTTCATTTTTCCCCCTCAAAGATTTCAGTTTGTTTTTCAATTGAATTGTTCACATTATAGGTCACATTAAAAGTCGAAAAAGTTCTGACATGATTTATCTTTGTCTCATTCTTTTACATCACAAAAACCTGGCATTTTCACAGGAGTGTGTAGACTTTTTATATCCACTGTAGCTACCTCTGGAACCTAATCTAATCAAATCTAATGAATAGCAATGAAATAGCAATGAAATTTATTGTGTTAATCTATGTATATTCATGCGTATATCCTTTTATAATGTCTCTTATTTTACCTTGTACCTCATCAAAATGAAAAATTATTCAAAGATAAATTCTTTAGAATTTAGTTTAGTGTTGTGTAATTTTAATTTTGTACATTTGTAGGGCCTAATAAACAAATGAAAATACTATATGCTGTTTTTTAGAAATAATCGTTCTTCGTATTCTTTTCTTAATCATTATTTTTTCGTATGATAATACCTTCATTACAAACCCATTCTTGTATTCTTCAAATGTATTAATAATTTAAAACAAACAAATTCTGTAATTCATTATTTTTTAGACTATTCTTTGTAGTTTGATGACGACTCAGTAGATGAACTGATGCTCTGTCTGGATGGTGATGCTGCGGAGGAGAATGTGTATGCTATTGGGCCGATTTCTTTGCTAATGACGCCAAATGGCGTTTGGCTCTGGCGGATACTGGGGCTCTGAAAGGCCTGGTGGTTCTAGTGTTAAGTCCAGGGGTGTGCTACTCCACTCTTCCAGTGCTAAACTGGATAATGTAATTCAAGCTCTCATCTACACATCAGGCCCTTGACTAAGTGGAATGAGGTCAGTAAGTGCTGGGCTGCACATACATCAGGCCTCCAGGACCAGGTTTCCCCAGCTATGGATTCCCCACTTCTGCTTTCCCCATCTCAGGCTCAGTTCCCTTGGACTGGGCAGGTGGATCTGTAAACCTGCTCTCTTTTTCAAGGTACTCTCCCTCATTTTTTGTTTCTTCATCTGTTCCCAGTCGGAGGGGGAGGAGGGGTACTGCTACCGGTTGGCGGTGAGGGACCTTGTCCCACAGCTGCGTTACCTAGACGACTTGTGTGCCAAGGAGGCGGGGCCTAGCTTCAGCGGCTCCATGGGAGAAGACTGGGCCCTGCTTAGACGGTCCATCAAGGACGGCTGCTCGGCAGAGACAGCAGAGGGTGTGTTTGTGTGTGTGTGTGTGTGTGTGTGTGTGTGTGTGTGTGTGTGTGTGTGCACATCTACAGCTCTGGAAAAAAATTAAGAGACCACTGCAAAATTCTCAGTTTCTCTGGTTTTACTATTCATACCTATGTGTTTGAGTAAAATGAACATTTTTGTTTTATTCTATAAACAACTGACAACATTACTTACAAATTCCAAATAAAAATATTGTCATTTAGAGTATTTATTTGTCGAAAACAACAACTGGTCAAAATAACCAAAAAAAGATGCATTGTTTTCAGACCTCAAATAATGCAAAGAAAACAAATTCATATTTATTTTTCAACAACAAAATACCAATGTTTTAACTTAGGAAGAATTCAGAAATCAATATTTGGTGGAATAACCCTGATTTTTAATCACAGCTTTCATGCGTCTTGGCATGCTCTCCACCAGTCTGTCACATTGCTGTTGGGTGGCTTTATGCCATTCCTGGCACAAAAATTCAAGTAGCTCGGCTTTGTTTGATAGCTTGTGACCATCCATCTTCCTCTTGATCAAATTCCAGAGGTTTTCAATGGGATTCAGGTCTGGAGATTGGGCTGGCCATGACAGGGTCTTGATCTGGTGGTCCTCCATCCACACCTTGATTGACCTGGCTGTGTGGCATGGAGCATTTTCCTGCTGGAAAAAACAATTCTCAGAGTTGGGGAACATTGTCAGAGCAGAAGGAAGCAGGTGTTCTTCCAGGATAACCTTGTACTTGGCTTGATTCATACGTTCTTCACAAAGACAAATCTGCCCGATTCTAGCCTTGCTGAAGCATCCCCAGATCATCACCGATCCTCCACCAAATTTCACAGTGGGTGCGAGACACTGTGGCTTGTAGGCCTCTCCAGGTCTCTGTCTAACCATTAGACGACCAGGTGTTGGGCAAAGCTGAAAATTTGACTCGTCAGAGAAGATGACCTTACTCCATTCCTCTACGGTCCAATCCTTATGGTCTTTTGCAAACTTCAGCCTGGCTCTTCTTTACTTCTCATTGATGAAGGGCTTTTTTCTAGCTTTGCACGACTTCAGCCCTGCCCCTAGGAGCCTGTTTCGAACCAACCTCACCGTGCACTTCACCCCAGCTGCTGTTTGCCATTCTTTTTGTAGGTCACTTGATGTCATCCTATGGTTGTTGAGTGACATACGAATGAGTTCACGGTCATCTCGGTCAGTGGACAGTCGTTTTCACCCTCTGCCGGTCTGTAGCTTTGTTGTCCCCAATGTCTGTTGCTTGACCTTGTTCTTATGAACCGCCGTCTTTGAAATTATCAGGATGGAAGTAACCTGACGCTCACTGTATCCCTCTGCCAGTAAAGCCAGAATTGAACCCTTCTTTTCCTCACTCAAAGCTTTTCTTTTCAACTCTTTTGTCATGCTGAATAGTTATTTTTTTATTCAAATTACCTTTGAGGTACTAATTGCACTGTTTTTGCCATCCAGCTGGTCCTATTGCAAGAGGATAGTGATGACCACAGCAGTGGTTTTTATACTTTACCTCGTTAAATTAGATTTGGTTCAGGTAATCACCTAATCAGTACCTCATTGAGTAAAATGAGGTGCGCCTGTGTTGGAATTTAACAGACACTGGAATGGAATGGCTGCCATACATGTAGAGATGCTGATTTAAGAAAAATTAGGAGTGGTCTCTTAATTTTTTCCAGAGCTGTATGTGCATGCATGTGCTTGTTTGGAAGTCTGTCTGTACCCTAGATGCAGCAGCCATCTGGGCAGGACTTATCTGTATTATACTGTCTTCTATTCTTCCTCTTCCCTGTTCTGGCCGTAGAAGAGAGAAGAAAGTGCGTCTTCTCTAGACCCGCCTCAAGCCAGCGCACATCTAGCAGCCTCTCAGGTTCATGTTCATCCAGTCGACCAGTCAGTGCTAGGCCCCTCTCAACGGCTGGCTCCAGACTCTTCATTGGGTCGCGACCTTTGTCAGCTGCTGGCTCCAGAACACTCTCCCCTCCCGAGTCCAGAACCGGTTTTGCTGAAGGAGATCAAGTGTCTGTGGATCCAGGCGCTAGCGTTCTGACACACGGTGAGACATTATCATTGTCCTTGGCACAGAAAGCCATCTCTACAAATAAAGTACCCATATCCTTCTCTGAATCCCTTATTCTCATAGAAGGAACCGCTCCAAATGGCCTAAAGTCACTTTAATGTTCAACAGATGAAAAAACAATTGATACACAAATCTAAAAGATTGCTAAAAGCAAATAATTGCTCAATTTCCTCTATGATTATGGAAACTGAACTGTTGAAGAAACTTTCAATGATGCAGCTCCACTTTTAAAACCAATGGGGAGTTAATAAGGATGCTAAGTGTTGACTAGCTACTATTAGCAACGCTTGATATGAAATGGCGTCCAATGCAGGTTTCTACTTAATTAGTTTTACAAGATAAATCTTTATCCAAATCGCAAACTGATATACTATATATATACAAGTTAATTAAACAGTCCCATGCTCATTCAATTAAAAGTCATGTCATGTAAAGGTTTTAACATCATGACATTCTGTTAGAAATACAGTATCTCTGTGTGTGTAATGATGAAGACATCCTTTTTCACATTGACCATAACACAACAAATTGTCCCATTTCAGCCATTTGTGCATTGCATTGAAGTGTGGCGCTGGGTAAAATAAAGAGTGCAAAGTTCCGGAAATGACAACCTACAACCAAGTGACGTGTTTGATAGATCATAGCAGGAAGTGCCAATTTTAAAGTGATTTTGAAAAATTAGGCTTGTTTACCAAAAGTACCAACGTTTTTATAATTCCTCAACGCTGCCACCATGAGGACATGTTGTAACAGTGTTTGAAGATTTATCATCATGTTGTTTTAAATCAGAGATGTTTCATTTTCGGAATCCAACAACTTTGCGTGTTCTGTCACAAATGTAGTGTAATCACTAAACCTTGAGCCTACGCTCATTTCACTGTGGAGCAGCCTTTAGGTTGGGGATGATGTAGGATGTGACATACTGTAGGATGTGTGGCTGGAGCGGCACAAACCTCCAACTGCTGAACTGAACAACTCTGAGCATCTAGTGCTGCTATTAATAATTATCTTATAATTTCATAGCAGGGTCCCAAGTATGAGGCACCAATTAACAAGGCAAGTTCAAATCTGAGGCACCAATGGCCGAGCTCAAGTCGAGTCTGAGTCCTAGAATACAGTACTACTACTACTTTACTAAGTACTACAAATATTGTACTAAGTACTACAACACTGTACTCGGTACTACAACACTGTACTACTGTACTAAGTACTATAACACTGTACTACTTTACTACAACACTGTACTAAGTACTACAACACTGTACTACTGTACTCAGTACTACAACACAGCACTACTGTAATTAGCACTACAACACTGTACCATGCCCTATACACTAAGCAATTTCCCTGATTTCATATGTTGTGACACTCAGATCCCTGATTAGTGGTCCTCCACAGTGGTGACATGTTTTGTTTCTCCCCAGGTGCAGGGAAGATCTTGTTCTGTGGGAACCCTGTACAGGCCCTCAGAGCCAGGCGGCAAAAGATGAGGGTATGGTGGCCTAACAATAGGATGAAACAAATACACTGCACAATATGAATCCTGACACATTAACGTGAGCAGAGGTTCAACACAGTGTTCCAGTGTCAGGGATAGTAGCCCAGTGAGGGGGGACCAGTTGTGTTGAGATGGTGACGTCTCCCTGTCTCTTCAATGTGAGGTCAGGATGAATAGAAGGAGATAATTATCAAAGAGAGGAGGGGGGGATGATGAAGGGATGCAGCTGTAGTCCAGGTGACATGACAGATGGATCTTTCTGCCAAATCTCTCTCAAACTGCTGTCTCCTTCTTCTCCCTGTTAAGCTGTCATCTCTTTTATGGTCTTTCCCTAATTTCTTTTGCGTTTTTTTTCTGTATTTGTTCTGCCTAACCCTCCATTCCTCTCTCACCATCCTGTCCCTACATTCCTTAATTCTCATAGTCTTTTGCTGTCTGACTCCCTCTCTCAGCCCTCCATCTACAACCACGTGCCTCTCTCTCTCCCTCTCCTCCTACAGTCTGGAGCCCCTTCCCCTGTGTCCACTCCCAGTGACCCTCTCCATGTTCCCGAACACACCTATGACGTTGATGAACAGGATGGACGCCACCGCAGTGAAGTGTTTGCTGAGCTCAGGGCCTGGAGGGAACAGCATCACAAGTACAAAACCTCCTAGTCTGTCAGCCAGCCCACATGCCAGCCAACGTGCCGGCCAACCAGACATTCACTCACTGTCTGAGAGTGACTGCTGAACTTTTCACTGTTTTTGTTTTGCTTTGTGTTCCAGACGTCTATTAGCAATGGAGAGAGACGGACCTCAGATACTGACCATCTTTCATAGTGATGAAGAGGACGATGATGGGAATGAAGGGAGTCTCAGCGTTTTCAGTAGTGAGGAAGAAGAGGTGGATAAAGATAGTGAGAGGTCGAGTCACTGGTTAAATACCTGCTCACCAGAGTCATCTATCCAGTCCTCCTCTCCAGGCAAGAATCTCCCATCTCCGGTTTAAGACTAACATGTCAAACCTGCAATATACAGCTCTGGAAAAAATGAAGAGACCACTGCACCTTTTTCTTTCCTTTCCAAAAAAGTCGAAAAGGAAGGTTTTGAGTGAGGAACAGAAGGGTTAAAATTAAGAGACCACTGCAAATTGACTGCTTCTGTTCCTCACTCAAAACTTTCCTTTTCAACTTTTTTGGAAAGGAAAGAAAAAGGTGCAGTGGTCTCTTCATTTTTTCCAGAGCTGTATATGAAGTGTAGAAAATATAAAACCAGGAAACCAAATTAAAGGGATTTGAACACAGAATAAATACTTCTCTAATAATGAATGTTTAATTTCCAGGTGTGTTTCAGAGAGAAGTCCAATCCCCTGAAGTGGCCAATCCTTCCCTGTCCCCTGACTCCACTCTGTCCCCCTCTCCCCCTCAAAGCGCCAGATCAGGCCTTGGTAGCCAGAGACCATCTGATCTTCGAGCTCGCAGACTGAAGGCCATTGGCAGGGTGGCTGGGACTGGGCCTGGGGCCATGGCTGTTCTAAGGCCTGCTAAAGACTCCACCGTGCCTGGGTCGACCATAGGAGACCCAGGTTTTGGGAACCAGGAGCTCAGGGAGGCTGTGAGGCTCAAAGTCCCTCTGCTGCCACAAGCTATGCTCCACAGGCCCAACAGGCCAGCCTCTAGCCTCCTCGTCAGAGGGCTTAGCTCGCTGGCAGGCCAAGATTCTGTGCAGTCTGTTCATGAGCATCAGCCCCTCATCTCATGCAGACCGCCAGAGAGGCCAGCCGTCTTGCGTCCTCGCACAGCCAGGGCAGTCCTGCAGAAAACCCCACAGCCACTCACACACCAGCCCGACAGGTGCGACTCTCACTTAGACTGAGACATACGATGTGTGTGACACATGGGACTGCATTCGTTTTGTTCCTGTGAGTGGAACCATCAAGGAAGGAGCCAATGGCAGAGATGCAGTAAAGGCAAAAGTGTTGGTCATTTTCCAGGTAGTGGCTCTCCTATGAGCTGGATCCTGGGGGCTTGATTACCTCCAACAGTTGCCTAAAGAATAGAACATAGAATGGAACATAGAAGCTATGGAATCCAATTATCCTGTCTGTGTTCCCTCTGCTGGACCGTTTCCTACTTCCTTCTTCCTCCCATAATACGTTACTGACATGAACTGATAAAACACACAGTACCATTCTTAAGGACAATAGCTATTTTTCTGTTAATGGAAATTATATTTTTTATCTCATTCATGTCTCAAATGTGTTTATTTAAGTACATTGTTTTTACATATTTATTCACCTAAATAATGAGTTATTGGCAACTTAAATATAAACATCAACGGATCAACAAATCTTTCCTTAAATGGAACAATTTGATCTTGACTAGTTTAGATCAGATGCGCTGGCATAGCATGGTGACGCAGGGCTGGGGTGCAAGCTGTCCTTACACGCACCAACCCACCCCCCCCCACCCATCGGGACGAAAAATTACGATGCAGTATACATGCATGTGAAGCCGATCCAGGAGTAGATTAACCTCATAGCCGACGACTGATTATGATAGCCACACAGAACAACACAACATACAAATGCATAAAAATATTTATTATAGAGGCCAAGCACGAGTCCCCCTCCCACCGCGGGCCCCCCTCCCACCATGGGCCCTGGGACAGCCGCACCCCCTGCACCCCTGATAGCTACGCCAGTGATCAGATGCCTTAGCTGTTAAAATGCAAGTGTGTAGTGAACAACCAACTATTATTCTTCACTTTTCCAAACTTGATGTTGGTTTATTGTGCCACTTGGGGGTGCCATATAACACCCACTGCTGCCTCCATGAACCTGCTCTAAACCCACATTCTACACTGCCTGGGGGACAGATAACAGTGTTAGTATAACTGGAAAACAGATGAGAAATCACAATATGTTCTGAATGAAATAGAGTATAATATAATAAAACTATTTGAGTGCTTTGGGTCAATAATAACAGTGGAAACAAAACGTTGCACCTGCTTAGAGAAAAACCCTTTATCTGCTGATAAGGGTCTGTGTTACTGTCAATCATACAATTAAAATGTTAGGACTGGAAAGGTGGAATCTGATCCTGAATCAGTTCTTAAAGATAGATAATGAGTGATGTTTGTTTGTTTTGAACAATGTGACACCCTCGTCCTCACGTGGCAGCCCATGTCGACAACAGGTGAACCATTTTAACCAAGCTGAGATATTTGAACATGCCCAATCCTGTTCTAGGAGACTGGAAATACACACACGCACACACATGCACACACACATACACACACACACACACATACACACACACACACAGTAAACAGGTTTTGATTCCACTCCACGTCTGTCAGTTTTGCTTCACTGCTGTCACCAGCAATACTAAAATAGACCATTAAAATAACAAAAAGTAAATCAACCACAAAAGACATTTGACTCACTAGTTTACCACAGAAGACAGAAACAATTAACATGCTGTACCTAACACAAATGTGTTTCTTTCAACCACAAGACATCCCTTACATAACATGAGAAAGCTGTTGGTTTGATTTGCCTGAATGACCTGATGCTTTTTTGCTGCATTTCTCATCACACACTTGTGCACTGGTGCTCTGGCCAGCCGTGTCTGACACAGTCTGTAATGCTTAAATCTGGATGGGCCTTTTGAACCGGACTGCCTACTTAATGCTCATCACATTTATCCAAAGAATTAAATTATCTGAGGTTAACACTTATGGCCAAAGGGCAATAATCCTCACTGCTTGCTTGTGATGAGAGAGAGTGGGTGTGCTTTCCTGACAGAGGGAAGGAAGGAGATTTAAGCAGCCAACAGTTGGTGTAGGCAGCTCAGTCAGAGTATTTTTTTTACCAGGTAATTATGCAAAGAACTTTACCAGGTAAGTATGTTCTGAACAATATGCAAAGAACATTACTTTACCAGGTAAGTATGCTAAGAACAATATGCTAAGAACATTATTTTAACATGTAAGTATGCTAAGAACAATATACAAAGAACATTACTTTATCAGGTAAGTATGCTAAGAACATTACTTTACCAGGTAAGTATGCTAAGAACTATATGCTAAGAACATTATTTTAACAGGTAAGTATGCTAAGAACAATATACTAAGAACCTTATTTTACCATGTAAGTATGCTAAGAACAGTATTTTACCAGGTATGTATGCTAAGAACAGTGTGCTTAGAACAAAATGCTAAGAACTTGGGACCAATTAGGGTTAACTGTCTTCCTCAGGATTTTTCATCTTATCGGCTTTGGGGTTAAAACCAGAACCATTTTGTTTACTGGCCCAACGCTCTTGACATGTGATATCTACTGTAATGAGAAAGCTAATCGTACCACCATACCATTCCTCCCCTAATGTGGCTCTTGATTGCTAATAAGTATCTTTCAACAGTACAATGATTTTCTTTAAAATGTAAAAAGGGGTGTTTAGGCTAAGATCAATTTAAAAAATAAACAGTACTTTTTATATATACTATATTGTGGTGCGAAATCACCCCCAGTTGGTGCCTCAGCGTTGCACCAATACCCCCAAAGAAGGCTAGCAGCTTTCTGAATCTTCCGAGTTCAGCCATCAGGGCCGGCCCTGCCTTTGCACACCTGCGTACTGTCAGGACCTCATCAGGGAAGTTATTTCAGGCCTTCCAATGAGCAGCTCAGGGATGAGGCCAAATATAAAGAGGACACAGAAGATTGATTTATTTGATATACAATGCGGCACTACATTACAGAGGTGGAGGAAGCCAGCCAGGAGATGGAGGGTGCAGAGGTCACTGAGACTTTAACCCCTTGCCCCCATTCCTCACAAACCACCGCCAGAAGGTTGCCCGAACATTACCAACTTTAGGGATTGGTTTGCTTATGATTTCCCCTCTGCCACCTTCGGTAAAAAAATGCCCTCCAGGGCCTTTAGCCCTTGTCCAGAGTCTGTTTCCTGAGTCCGTTTCCTGTGTCTCTCCGTTACAATATAAACATACATCTGCTAAAACATACTATGACTAATAGTTTGAATGTTTATCACATTATTCAGATTTGTCTAGAACACTTCTATTAGTAAACAACCTATAGGTGGAATCTCATAGTTGTGTACAATGTAGAGTCTCGCTGCCCAGCAGCAGCCACCATCACTAATGACCAAACTAAGGCATCATGATGCTTTGTGGTTGAGGTCATGATGAGGTGGGTGAGGTCTTTATGATGCTAATAAGTTTGCTGTGTCACTCTGTTTTTCCTTCTAACAATATGGAACCCAACTGAAAAGCCTCAAACCACATAGCCTCATACATCACATTTTAATTAATCCTATTAATATGCAGAGCGGTAACTTTTCTACTATATCTGTAAATACAATCGAATGATAAGCGCAGCTTCACTCAGGAGATCCATCACTTTCCTGCAACCAACTGCAACAAATAGCAGTGTAGATTGGTTTTGTTAATAAGGGAACATGACCAAGGCTGATTGGATATGCGTTTGTTTAGGAACACAGCTTGTGGTAAAAATAGATTGTAGCCACAGCAAACTGGAGGATACAGTGGTATTACTCATTCTCTGCAGATTAAAACTAAATTGTCAGAAAAGTTAGCAATTGTTTTAGGCTATACACAAAAAATCTGTTTATACTTGTTAATTCTTAGAATGCTTACTTCGTTTTTGAATAACTGCACACCTTTAGGAGGGTGCTGAATTTCTTATGTAAAAATTGATAATTTCTGGTCTAGGGTGGGTCTATTGGACTAAGTCAGGGATTCTTTTACTTTTTCATTCTGGTACCCATATGAAAAATTCTTTGCATTCCTGGGACCCAAGCTTAAACATGCACTTTTTTGGGGGGCCCTAAGCCAGATTAATTTTAGTGGTCCCCTGCTTAATGTCTTAGAGTTTAAAAGTTAATTTCCTGCAATGCTACTTATTTTATAATGGGGCATAAAGAAAACTTTGCAGTTTGAAAACAGGTTTTCCGGAATTTTACAACAGTGCAGGGAGAAAGTTATGCAGTTTCACATATGCAATTCTACCCATGTTGCCATGGGGTGGATAAATGATAGGGGTTTTATCCTACACTTCTACACATTTTGCCATCACTTATGCCGGTAGTTTCCATTATCATTTTCCTTATGCCTAAAACAAATAACACTGAAATTGACCTTGTTTTTATATCATGCCAGCGTCGCGGAGTGATGTTCAGGAAAAAGGCATAAAAAACTAGGTCTCACCCTATATGCACACTACCCGCTCGCTCAACTCGCAAGATTGCTCAGTCTTTGGCGAGCTGTCGCTGAGGCCTCACTTGTGTGTACACTGCCCGGGTCCTCTTAATTTATACGAGCGACAACCAGGAATTTGTATTCATTGTTTGTGAGACTCTATCACTAAAAACGTATTACGCATCAAAGATGCCACGTCAATGATTTGTCAGTGTTCAAATAGAAATGTACTTCATTTTACGTTATGCATGTATCACTCAACCGTGATCCCAACGACCAACGAACTTTCTTCCATGCATCCCTTTTTAGTATTATATCTCTGTATGAAGCCAACGACGCATCATAAATAATGGGGAATCCGGACACCGCAATAATAAGTTTCTCGTCCATGTTTTAAGCTAGCGAGCGAGTTTGAAGTTAGCGAGTAGAAAAGAGAAAGGAGTTCAAGGTGCAGAGAACATCTGCATCTTGCAAACATGCCATTGATTGTCGCCGAACTCCGTCACTGCGTGCTAGTTGGAAATTAGCATGAAGTTGAACATTTCTGAACTCTCTACTGTCGCTGGGAGATTTTGTCTCCGAGAGTAGCTCCGCTCACTGCAGTCAGGTGTACTTGGAGGCTTTAGTTGGAAATGAATCGGAACGTGCCTCTGTAGCGCTAGTGAGCGGGAAGTGTGCACGCACTAAGCAGACATCGCGGTTGCACTTGACCAAACCTTTTCCAGTGTTAAATAATTATAAATTATTACGATTAACGCATCCATGACCCACTTTGGGTCAGGACCCATAGTTTAAGAAACCCTAATTTGCAGCTGCCCTTCACCGCTGCAGAAGGCCACTGCAGCGTAGGTTTGATTTTGGTCCTTTGCTCTTTCAGCAAAAACTCTACACTATCACTGACAACACTGGCTGTCAATTAAAGCAAGGACAATTATACGAAATATGTCTTTAAAATAAATACAAAAATTTTAATCCATTATGTAATTTAGCTATTTGATTTTGAGATTTTGAGCTGCCCTTCACCGCTGCAGAAGGCCACTGCAGCGTAGGTTTGATTTTGGTCCATTGCTCTTTCAGCAAAAACTCTACACTTTCACTGACAACGCTGGCTGTCAATTAAAGCAAGGAAAATTATATGAAATATGTCTTTAAAATAAATACAATTTTTTTAATCCATTATGTAATTTAGCTATTTGATTTTGAGGTTTAGAACCTATGTAGGCTATATGGGAAAGGAATTGAGCATTGTTTGACATTTGGTGGATGTTTATGAAACTGAATCGGCATTTGCTGTTTCTATCAAGCATTTAGTATTTTTTTTTATTCGATAGGCCTTTTATCGAAAAAAGATTGATGGAAACCTGACTATTTTAAACATAAAAATCAGTCGAACTTTTTCCTCGCGTGACGGTCAAATTGTCGGGATACTGTCCCTTTAAGATGTCAATCAGACTGTGTGGGAACGGTGGCGAGTAGATTCACAGCACCCTCTATTGCAAAACAACAACTGAGATCTGAGACGAGGACTTCGGTTGTTTGACAGCGAAATGCAATAGTAAAATCCGGTAAGAGATGAAATTGGTGAAACACGTGCACTGTTATATTAGCCACAATTTAGATTTTTCCAGCTACGTTAGCAATGAGTAGCTGGCTACATATTGTATTTAAAAATGTAGCTCTTTCAAATACTTACATGCATGATGTACTAAATATCCATCAACATATGATTTCCAAACAGGATCTTTAGTTCTCCTTCAAACTTCTCAGGGACCCCAGCCGTTCCATAAGTGACCTATTCCAGAGATTTGCAAACAATCGTCAAGTCCTCGAATAGGTGATTCAGACAAGCTTTTCCAGAGCTACAACATAATTATTAAATGTCTGGTGGTCCCAGAGAAGAGGTTTGAGTACCACAGCTATAGATGCCGTGTCTGCACTATGATATTTTAAACGACGTTAGGGGCCTGTAAAGTACTTCTGGTGAATGGTTGATCACAGCAGATATATTTTTTTGCAATAATACAACAAAATATTTCAGTGTCTTTATAGAGGTATTCCACTTATTCAATAAATAAGAGATCATAAGGTAAACAACTTACCAACCACACAAGGTGGCTTGATAGGAGGTATTCATCTGCAAACATACATTGGCATATATACATGCAGGGAGGGACCTCTGACTTTCTTGTTCAGTGGGTTTTGGGCGGGAGACGGGTCACGAGGAGAGATGTTTTCAGTTTCCCACAGCTTTGAACAGCACATCCAAATCTTAAAGGGTACTGGTGCAGCTAGGCCAGAACATCAAAACAGTAGTTCTTTGGGTGATGTCATACTCATATCAGAGTGCAACGTCCACTTTACTTAGCATGTAATACATGACAGCTGTGATCCTCGAGCCCGCCGTGCCTCCTCTAACCTCATCTCCAGACCAAAGCCAAGGCTTGTCGTGCTTGCGCAAACACTCAACCGAGGAGATTAATTTCCATTAATTTTCCATTCTAATCTGAAGGTGCCCCAGTGTTTGACTATAAGAAACATCCCCATGTCACTGGGTTTGTGCTAAATCTAACAAATTGCAGTTACGCCCGAAAGTTCCATTTCCGTTCATGAATCATGATGGGCTTGAGTGATAACTTTTTTTTTGCTACCCTTACATACTGGGCAGATTTGTGTGGCTTGGGCTGTTGTTACAGTACGTCCACACTTGGACAGTCAAGGCCATTAAAGCTTGAAGCTTTTTCAAACTTGCCATTCGTCTCTTGCAAGACACTACTCAGTGTCTTGCTCGGTCATCCAGTTTAGAGAGATGGCCTGATCTAGGCAGGGTCTTGGTTATGCCATACACCTACGTCTTTGTAATCGTATTGATCATGCTCCTGGGGATATTCCAGACCATTTTAAATATTTTCAAACCTGCCCCTTGATCTGTGTCTTTCCAGAACTTTGTTTTTGTGTTTCTCTGTACTCATGTTTGAATGTTTGGTTTGCAATTTACCACCCTACTGCTGAATGTACCCTGAAATCATGTGAGTCACAACAATTTCACATAGACATTGGCCAATTAACTTGGTGTGTGACCTTTCCAAATATGATATTGCTGTTTAGTATTCTTAATTTATAATTTCACAATAATACCAAAATCACAGTGGTCTTGCAGCCTAAGGTATTGTCTTCAATTTACATTTTCACACTATAGTGTGGATTTGAATCTGACTGACAGCGATCATTTCTCTGGCCCTACAGAACTATGCATATTTATTTACTTCTAAATAACTCTAACTCAAGAAGATCTAAATGCATTTCCTCAGGAATCAGATTGAGATGAAATGGTTACAGGGCTACTACAGAGAATTATCATTTACGATGAAATGCAGAGATGTTTTCTGTTATACTACGCTACTGTGGTGATGGTTTCTGTTACACTATGCTGCTAAATTTGGTTCTGTAATGTTGTGACATATGACAAAACGAGGGTGAATGATGTGTGTTGCTGTGGAGAGACAGCCTTTTTAAGATTACCTTGATTGGCGCAAGCATAAACAATACATCCATTAGCATATGTGCTTACATGTTTGTGTATGGAAAATGTGCTTGTCGCGCCAAGCTTCTGTGTAGCGCAGGAAAATCTAAATACATATCCTGTGAACCTGATGGAAATCAATGTTTAGGATAGTCAGAGATGGGCAAAGATACATCAAAATGTATTTTAAAATAAGATACCAAATACCTTAATTTTAAGTGTATCAAAATACAGCAGCCACATCATAATACAAAATAAACTACTGTATTTTTGTATTTTAAAAATACTTTTACAATGGAGCATGAAATCATTTCACAAACATTCCATCTATCGGCCTATTCGATCTATCCCTTCACCAGTACACTGACTCAGTTGATTAAGCAGAGAATGTTTCATAGCAACAGCTTTTCTCTGCCTAACAAGTCATGCGATAAATCTGACATATGCAACCAGTTAACAGATCGAATATTCACACATCCCTGTGATCAACCAGATGAAGTTTAGTTTTAAAGTAACCAACAGTTTAATGTTTAACAGTTTGCTAATGACTCATAATTGTATCCTGATTTAGTTACTTGGTGTTTGTTAATGAAGGGCCTACTTTGCAAAACCACCAACCGATTGAGGGCTGGATTCAAACTGGTACCGAAAATCAAAGTAAACAATTGAAATCACAGACTGTTCCAACCTGCGTGAATTTCATCACTGAAACTCTTAATGTGACTTAGTAGTGTGAATGGCCCCCACATGCCTGTATGCACTCCTGAGAACATCTGGGCATGCTCCTGATGAGACGGCGGGTGGTGTCCTGGGGATCTCCTCCCAGACCTGGATCAGGGCATCTGTAGGCTCCTGGACAGTCTGTGGCGCTACTTGGTGGTGTTGGGTGCACAGATACATAACATCCCAGAGGTTCTCAATTAGATTCAAGTCTGGGGAACGTGAGGGCCAGTCAGTGGCATCAATACCTAAGTCATCCAGAAACTGCCTACACGCTCTGGCCACATGAGGCCGGGCATTGTCCTGCACCACGAGGAACCCATGGCCCACTGCACCAGCGTAAGGTCTGACGATTGGGTCTGAGGATTTCATCCCGGTACCTAACAGCAGTCAGGGTACATTGGCTAGCACGTGGAGGTCTCTGCGACCCTCCAAGTATATGACTCCCCAGACCATCACTGACCCACCACCAAACTAGTCATGCTGGATGATGTTGCAGGCAACATAACATTCACCACGGTGTCTCCAGACTCTTTCACGTCTGTCATATGTGCTCAGTGTGAACCTGCTCTCATCAGTGAAGAGAACGGGGCGCGAACCAGATAATTCTGGTGTTCACTGGTAAATGCTGATCGAGCTGCACGGTGCTGGGCTATGAGCACAGGTCCCACTAATGGACATCGGGCCCACAGGCCACCCTCATGGAGTCTGTTTCTGACAGTTTGACAGAAGCAATCAATCAATCAGATTCCAAACTCTCCACCATGGCCAAAACCAAAGAGCTGTCCAAGGATGTCAGGGACAAGATTGTAGACCTACACACGGCTGGAATGGGCTACAAGACCATTGCCAAGCAGCTTGGTGAGAAGGTGACAACAGTTGGTACGATTATTCGCAAATGGAAGAAACACAAAAGAACTGTCAGTCTCCCTCGGTCTGGGGCTCCATGCAAGATCTCACCTCGTGGAGTTGCAATGATCATGAGAACGGTGAGGAATCAGCCCAGAACTACACGGGAGGATCTTGTCAATGATCTCAAGGCAGCTGGGACCATAGTCACCATGAAAACAATTGGTAACACACTACGCTGTGAAGGACTGAAATGCAGCACCTGCAAGGTCCCCCTGCTCAAGAAGCACATGTACAGGCCCGTCTAAAGTTTGCCAATGAACATCTGAATGATTCAGAGGAGAACTGGGTGAACGTGTTGTGGTCAGATAAGACCAAAATCGAGGAGGTGGAATGCTGCCTATGACCCAGAGAACACCATCCCCATCGTCAAATATGGAGGTGGAAACATTATGCTTTGGGGATGTTTTTCTGCTAAGGGGACAGGACAACTTCTCCGCATCAAAGGGACGATGGACGGTGACATGTACCGTCAAATCTTGGATGAGAACCTCTTTCCCTCAGCCAGGACATTGAAAATGGGTCGTGGATGGGTATTCCAGCATGACAATGATCCAAACCACACAGCCAAGGCAAAAAAGGAGTGTCTCAAGAAGAAGCACATTAAGGTCCTGGAGTGGCCTAGCCAGCCTCCAGACCTTAATCCCATAGAAAATCTGTGGAGGGAGCTGAAGGTTTGAGTTGCCAAACGTCAGCCTCGAAACCTTAATGACTTGGAGAAGATCTGCAAAGAGGAGTGGGACAAAATCCCTCCTGAGATGTGTGCAAACCTGGTGGCCAACTACAAGAAACATCTGACCTCTGTGATTGCCAACAAGGGTTTTGCCAC
>JACXGI010000233.1:0-12430 GCA_016801175.1 Esox masquinongy | reverse complement strand
ATCCGTAGAGAAGAACGGTAAAGACAGAGGGAGAACCAGCCAGAAACAGAGTGTCAGATCCTACATTAGGAGGCCAGTGTGTGTGTCATGGTTAACCCCTGAACTCCGGGCTCTAATCACCTAACTTGTCCATTATCCCAAAACGGCACTTCTTGCCCTTTCACTAGCTTCTGTCATCGTCAACTCCACCCTCACAATCTCTCTCTTTCTCTGTTTCTTTGATCATCGGTCTGTCCATCTGTCTGTTAATATTTATATTTGTCTTTCTGCTCCCTTCCTTGTCTTTCTTTGTGTCTGTTTCTGTATCTGGCCTAGCAATGTGTGTGTTCACAAGCGTGACACCACTGTGGTGAGGCGGTACCCCACCCACCACCACTGACAAAACTCCCAGAATGCCGATCTGAGGGTTGGAGGTTGGGGTCAGTGTGTGATGTGAGCGGGCTGTTGACTTAAACCCTGACTGGCTTTTGTGTTCCACACTGAAGGGGTCCATGCATGACTGAAAGAGACAGCCCTTCTCTGCCCTGGCTTTGGGATGACACTAAACTAGTCTAGACTGGATGACAGCCGAGGAAGAGATACTGTACAAGCTATAAAGTTTCCTTCTCTCTTTCCTATTGTTTACCTGGTATGAATCATTTTAATGCAAAACAGTTGCCTGTTGAAAAAGTTGGCCTATGGATGAAAGATGAGATTATTATGATTTCCAAATGAAGCTATTTAATAGACCTACTACGTAATTCCTTGACTGAGCTAGTTTTCATGGCAAAATAAAACAAAGGCTTTGTTTCTAGCTTTTGCTGCATGTGCTATATTTAAGATGAAACCATGTACTTACCTAAGAGGAAGCCAGCCTTTCTAATGTTACACAGAGCAGAGCTACAATACCGGAGCTATAGTTCAAACCTGACCATAATGATACTCCTGGGTTATACTTAGCTCTGCTAGGAACAAACAAAGTATCACTACTACCTTGGTTTTTCTTTACTCATACCACAAACCCTAGGCCATGTCAAGAAAAATGCAGTACTTAGTGTGTTGTTGTAGCTATCAGAACAGTAATTTGCCAAGGACTGATGTAAAAAAAAGAAGATTAATAACACACTTATTGCATGGTAGTGCCTTGTCCTTTTTCAAAAGGGTTTCTCCTGTTCGTTCCTGTTATTTACAACTCTGTTTTCCTGGATATTCTAATCTGTGTCTGTCAGTCATGTTCCCACCTGTTGAAGGACGTTTTCTGGGAAACAGGGGAACAGGACAAGAGGGAGGTCTAATCATTGAAGTGGGGGAGGGGAGACGGTTGAGCTTTAGACTCAATGCTATTCAAGCCTGATGCTGAACAGCGAACAAAGAACCCATCGGCATGAGTCCCCCTCAGCCCAAAACCCTCCACTGGACTCACCGGGAAAGTGCCAGTCTTATTATTCTTTCATCATTCTCCTTCCTCGGACAGTTGACACTTCCTCCTGATTTTTCTAGCCTGATCTGCCACTTGCTTACTGGTCTCTATTCTGTATACAGTATGTCTCCTTCATGAAGTGATTGTATTAATATGTGTTCAGAATAGGGGCAGTGAAATGGTGATCTAAGGAATGTTCTGTGCTGGGGCTTATCAGTGAGGGAGGAAATGTAGCTCTATCAGGTTTGAATGAGAAAAAGAAGCTTTTAAGCTGTCATTCTTTCGATGCCAACTTTCTTTTTGCCTTACGGCTTCCTGCAGGGATGTGGGGGGTGTTCTTCCTTGGGTCAACTGTGTAATCATTTAGAAAAGTAGGGGGTGGGGAATCGGGGGAGGGATGAAGTGATGAAGAATGGAGTTAGGGATGCACCTTCAGGAATGTTTGGAAGGTGTCAGTGTAGTATGTGAGATTACAGACTAATCCTTACATCGCACAACTCAAATCCAACCTGCCCCAAGCCCTCAACTCTCCCCTCTGTCTATTTGGCTACGTTTAACTTTTGAGATTTCACTAGTAAGTAACCTGTAATTCTAGGGAAAAAGACTGACTTACAATATTGTGTGTTTAGAACATTAGGTTACTTCCCATTTTCACCTTTTGCTTTTTTTCACAGTGGCCGCTAGCAACCAAACCTCCAGGGTATTCTCTCTTAACTGTGGTTCCTCTCAGAAGTGACCTACTGCGTGTTGGTGTTAAAGGGTATTACCGAATCTGTTGTGGATCTCTGCTCTTAAATGTGCCAAAAGCTTGTGTCAGTGGACAGATGTGTCAAATGTGGGCAAACTGAGGCCTAGACTTGTGTGAATGGGTGATTGGTAGATAAAAACAAGCCCATCCTTTTGAACATCAGTGTAATTATGTCTCTGTTTGTGCAATTGGCTTTTTTCAGATTTAATGTGAACGAATCATGCAAATTTGTTTCGTATGGCCTCCCAAACATCTGCTCTGACAAAGCATTTCTTGCTACGGAGAGATGTCTCTCCAGGTAGATAAGTGCACCTTTCTATGTTTTTGGGTACTTTTCATCGGGCAGGCACTGAAGGTATCTGTAAGGGCATGGGAGGACTGGGGCCTTGTGGCATTTGTTTTCAGCTTTCATAACTACTTCAACTGAAATCTTACAGTGCACTGTTATTCACTGCACACTGTTTCAAGTTTATTTATCAAATAACACAGTTATTACCGAATAACACAGCGTCATCCCGCTCAATGAAATTCTTATGACACGGCACCCGAGATCTATGTAGTAAGAATTAAGAAAAATATATAAGCAAAATATATAGCAAAAAATATAGTGATAATATACATAACACTGTAAAACTAGCAGCAATTTAAAAAAAAACTACTGAAAAACTAGCACAAAATGGGTAGTATTATTAAATATTATAGATATGACAAGTATGGCAATAATATACATTGTAACAAAGTAAACTAACAGCAACTTAGGAGGAGTAGGATTGGGAATGAGGGGGGCAGTAGGAAAATGCACAATATGGGTAGAAGTATGAATATTATAGATACATGTGAGTGTAATATTCTTATGAATGGCACATGAGAGGGAATATTCTAGTGTACATTGAAAGTACCTGAAAAGACATCAGAGCATCTGGAATGTTCGTGTGTGATCAGTATGATCATGGATCAGTGTTGCTGGTTGAGGGAAAACACTGTTTATGAGTCTGGAGGTGTGTGCCCCGATGCTTTGGTAGCGTCTACCAGATGGCAGCAGTGTGAACAGACCAAAGCCAGGGTGGTTGTGGTCTTTGATGATGTTCTGTGCTTTCCTCCGGCATCGTGTATTGTAGATGCCTTGCATGGAGGGGAGATGGCAGCCGATGACGCGCTCCACAGACTTCACCACCCTCTGGAGGGACTTGCAGTCCGCAGCAGAGCAGCTGGCGTACCAGGCAGTAATGCAGCCTGAAAGGATTCTTTCAATGGTGCACCAGTAGAAGTTGGTGAGAATTTTTACAGACATGTCAAACTTCTTGAGTCTCCTCAGGAAGTATAGTCGTTTTTGGGCAGTTGTCACTGCCAAGTTTGCTTGCCTGGACCAAGTGAGGTCATCATGGATGAACATACCGAGAAATTGAATTTGGGGGCTCTCTCCACTTCAGCTCCATCGATGTGTATCGGGGCCAGACCCCCCTCAGCCGGTTCCTGAAGTCCACGATCATCACCTTAGTCTTGCAGACATTGAGAGAGAGGTTGTTGTCCTGGCACCATGTAGCCAAGTTCTTTACCTCCTCTATAAGTGTTCTCATCATTGTTGGAGGTGAGACTGTATTTTAATCTGACACTCCTTCCATTGCAGTAATTTAGGTGACGTAAAAATTTATACAAAACATTTGGCTAACCAATCTGCGGTTGCAATATCAGAGCCAATGAAGAATTTTCTAAATGTTCCTTTACTGGTGTGTGTTCTAGAGCAACCCATCAGTTTTGGGTAAAATGACATGTCTTTAGGATATACTGTTTTTGCACCATTTCCATGGTTTCAAACATAGGGGGCGTAGTCAGCTGGTCACTGTAAGACAGGTGTTGAAATGTGTCATAGTAGTTCTGTACATTTACAACATAGGATTGAGAGGGGGTTGGGCTATGCAATGTTGTTTAGAATACTCTCAGACACCGTTCTTCCAAAAAGCCCGAATCAGAATAGCTGCCACTCTGTGATGTTTTCCCAGATCCCCAGAGGAGATGAAGTTTAATCTTCATCCTGGAACAGCATAGTCTCTAAGTTTTTTCTAGAAGTGCTCTGTTTTGACTTTGGAATCCTTTCCATTGATGTGACAGTTTATACCCATACTGAACTGTGGTCAAGTATTTCTAGCCTGCTAGATGACCTGGGAGAAGAGCTCAGAAGGGCTTGTTTGTATGCTGATATGTAAAAAAAATATCATCTGACTGTTACTGCACAACTGCAGTCACAACGGGTGTGTAAACGGATGTGAATCACCAGGTTGTGGAACAGACTTGTACACTGAGAGGCATTGCATTGTTTGAAGGGGATTCTCTGCTACAAAAGAATAGGGGAAAACCAAGAGAGGACCTGTGTCTTTTTAAAGGGTCTGCTCAGTTGAGACCCACTTGAGTATCGGTGATCAGCCCTGGGGTTTCAGGTGGGGTTGGGGGAGGGGGGCATAGAGTGTGGTAGAACCCGGATGGAAGGAGAGAGAAAAGTTATGAAACGTATGACTGTTACTATAACTACTGTAGGAACTCCTGAAGAAAGGAACACGGTTGAATTCAGATGTGGTTAGTTTGTTCTATGGAGAGTGAGCACCCAACGCTAAGGATTTGAAATATTACACAAACAAACAAATGAATGAGACTCACTGGAAGCCCTGCCTTCTACAGACATTCAGATTAATTTCTGCTATTCAGCAGTGCTCTTTAGTGAGCGCTGAACCACATATTGTACCTCTGTCCTTCATTCAGAAAACAGTGGTAGAATATTTTTTGCATGTAACATAAGATATATGCTTGTAATACGAATTTAATTTATAAAAATATTATGTTACCCAATTGCATCTTTGTAGTATGTGTTCACACATCATTCAAAAAGCTTGTAAAATATAGCACGCAAGCACAGACCTAAATTTATAAACTTTATAAAAAAGCTAAACTAAGCTTGCAAGCACAGCTCTAGATACACAGACTTGCAAAATGTAATTACAGATTTGACGATCAAACCTGCAGCTGAAGCCTTTGCACAACCACGGTGCCCAATATATGACCATTTTGAAAAGTTTACTATTCCACACGAGAACAGAAGGGGGGAAGCACCTGAGTGCCAAAACCGAGCTCCAAGTCATTTTTAACTAACATTTACAGTAATTTAGCAGATACCCTTACCCAGAGTGACAAGAGTAAATACATTTTCATTCTGGCTCCCTGTGGAAATGGAACTCACAACCCTTGGTTTAGCAAGCAACATGCTCTACTCACTGAGCTACACTGGATAACTGGATACCTGATGAGCAGTGCACCCTGCAACACTGTCCATTCACCCCCAAAAGAGATGACCCCCTCAGCACATTATTATGACTGCATAGATACTAGGAACAGAGGACACTGTCCCCATCTTAAGATATCCCCAGACGGAAATAACTCCACCCACTTTGCCAAGCATAGTCCCAAACCACCAAAGGGTCACCAATAGATCCTGAACCACCAAGAGACAAGGCCAAATACAGCCCACAGAGTTCTCCCGTACCACATGAGACCAATGGGTTGAAACCCAGACAGAAGTATTCCAACAGTGATTCAACGCCACTCACATTAAGTATGTTGTTCAACCCACTCACTCACGTTAAGTATGTTGAAAGCTTGATGTGATATGATGCGGCATGGGACAGTAGTAAGCCAGTAGCTCCCCTCTGATGTCATTGGAGAAAGGATGTTGTTGTGGAAAGAGGGGGGGCCCACCAGACAGCAGGGAGGGTTGTCAATCCAGTGCCTTGCCATTCACCTTCATGCCCCTGGACCTGACTACACTCAATCACTGACCCTTTTGAAGAGATGAGTCTTCAGTAAAGACTTAAAGGTTGAGACGGAGTGCGTGTCATATGGATCGGTATATCATTCCACCAACATGGAGCTCTATGGGAGAAAGCTCTGTCTCCAGCCTTTAGGAATGATTCGCTGTAAAGTCAGGGTTCGGACATCTCTTCTAGAGGACATGTCACCTAGGCAGTAGTTGTGTTGTACCAAGTGACCAAGTAAAAGTGAGCCGGCCTGACATACATTGGTCATGCTAATCTATCTGTTGTGTGATATTATTATTATCATTATTACTTCCGAAACAGAAACGGCAAAGTTTGAATGTTTGGTTGAGTGTGTGTTGATCACTGTGCAAAAATGTGAACAGTGTTCCTTGTTTGTTTAGTGTGAATGTGTCTGTTTGTTTTCCGAACCTCAGTGGTCAGATCAGTCCAAACTCTTGGGTAGAAGGCGTACCCACTTTTCAAACACATTCATGCTCACACACATACATACACTTGTTGTGGGAATATGATCTAATTTCAGGAAGAGGAAGAGAACATTACCTGAAAGCCTAATTTGCATAGTCAGCTGTTCATGTGACCAGAGGCCAGAAGTAGGAAGTCTACCACCTACGGACGCACGCGCACACACACACGCACGCACGCACGCACGCACGCACACACACACTATTCAGTAACCTTGTCGCTTTATTGAACTCAGCGGTAATGCGTAACTCATTATTTCTGTGGTTGGTGAATATTTAGACAGTTTATTTGAGCAAATTACTGGGTTATTAAAGGAAAGAGAAAGGCAGTAATGAGTAGAGAGAAGAGTTAGAACGCAAAAGGAGAGAGAGAGAAAGAGAGAGAACACTCCTCTACTCCCACTACCTGGAGAGGGGAGGGGCCTGCCCTGTCAGCAGTGTGTCAGGGCGGGGTGAAAGAGGGAGCGACAGGGAGGGTGGGTTTCTGTATGAGAGAAAGACAGAGGGAGGGACAGAGAGGGAGAGCTCAGCAGTCTCTCAGATCTTTGCTGTGGCGAGGACACCCAGGAGAGCTGCATTCCTGGAGCGGCCAGTGAACTGGTGAGACGGGAGAGAAACAGTGAGAAGGACAGAGAAAAAGGAAATAGAGAGAGACATAGGAGTTGCCGCAGACGGGTCTTTTTAAGGTCCAGCCACCGTGTCTGACTCCAGCTGGACTTTACCTCCTCTGACACCCTCCCTCCCTCCCACTGGGACTGCACTTCCTGATCTCTCGCTCTGTTGCTTGGTGGAAGGAGTTGAATTTACCTGAGAGAGAAGACATTTCCCCACCTGGTGAGTGTGACACCTCTGTGTGTGTGTTTTTCACCGGAAGTTTGTGTATAGACTTCAAATGTGTCAGAATGAGTTTGAGTTTTCCGTAAGTGTGTACAGTGTGTGCGTTTGCAATGTCCCTAAACAGACTTCTTTTCAATGTTCATGTTGTTGCTAGGCCTCTGTAGCATAGCATGGCTAGAGTAAAACCTAGGGGGAAACTGCCTGACCTGTGTGTGTGTGTGTGTGTGTACTTTTGGGTATGTGTATGTATGCCTGTGTGTTTGAGAAGGCATGATAAGGCCAAAGGCATATCTTTCGGAGCTTGCATTTTATTCAGAACATTTTACATTTTTTTGAATGTCACGAGCAAAGTTCATCGTCTTCAAAGCTCATGTAACTGTTAATGTTTTAAACATTCTCAAGGTGTGTTTCGATTGATTAAAGGGCCAGAGAGATATTTCCTGGCTTGGGGATGTGTGTGTTTGTTTGTACACGTCCGTGTTTGTTGCATGTGTGTGTCTGCATGGGATTTTATTACTGTGTGTTTGTGTGTCTGCGTGTGAGTTTATTGATGTGCGTTTGTGTGTCTAGATGTGAGCATATTATTATGTGTTTGTGATAGTGTGGTTATGGAAGAGGGAAGTCACTGTTTAAACATATCACCTTTATTATCCTCTTGTGTGTGTCTGTTTGTTTGTGTTTTTCTGAAATAAAACACTTTAATCTGTCTACTCACTAACATCTCTAAGTTCCTCTCTTATCTAGGCATAGTAGTGTGTACCCACCCTCACTCGCAAACATACACATTTTCTTAATGTGCAAACATACACATTTTCTTAACCTTAGACCAGAAAAACTCAACTTAACACTAAAGGGCAAAATGTCCCCTCAAGGTCAGATTTGTCTTGTTTTTTAGTCAGGGAGTTTTGGTCATGACCAGGATGGTAAAACGTACAAACAACAATCACATTGGGTTTGTTTAATATAGAGTGTGGTCCCTGTGACGTCCTTTTTAATGGCCTTTTACTGCTTCACTACACTGATGGAGAAGCAAGTCTCTTTTTCATTGCCTCGTTTATGGTGTGTGTGTGTGTGTGTGTGTGTGTGTGTGTGTGTGTGTGTGTGTGTGTGTGTGTCTGTCTCTGTCTGTCTGTCTGTCTGTCTGTAATGTATTGTAGCTTAGACTGGTGGAATGCATTTAGTTCTATCTTTAACTTGTGATGTGTATACGAAGTATTCTCTCTCTTATAACCTATTTAGATTACAACAATTGCTGTGAAAACAATTTAATTTTAAATAGCATTAACCTAATTTGTAAATAACACTTGCGATTCACACCAGCAACGATAAACTCATGCTGTCCCGTGAGGCGCAACACATATGCACGCAGAGCTTTGGCAAGACCCCTGATCTGGAATGACTATGAACACACTATGTTTTTTACCTGGGAACTAACGTGGTGCTCTGTGTCAAACAAGTGATGTTACTGGTGATGGAGCTGGAAGGACCTACAGAACCAGACTTCATACTTTGTGTGTGTCTGAAGAGTGTCCATGTTAACCTTGTATGGTGACGTGTGACAATTGACATTTTCGCCTGTCTACGCACAAAAGACGGATCTCAAACGTAAATATGGTAACAAGTCTTGTTCCTCTAAATACAATGATGATAGTATAAAAACAGTCCCATGCTCTGCTAGTCCCATGCAACTTCTGCGTTTTCTTCACTTAGACAATTTTACATGGCTTTGAAATGTTTGACCTGTGCGATAACTGGATGGCACGATAACATATAGCTTCTTGTTAGTGTTTCTGGAAACAAATTATTATTTCTATTCAGTCAGGCAGTTCAAGACAATTGAAAATGGAAAATGCCAGACATTTGGTCTGCGGTAATTTAGTCTGGCTTTGTGCCACCTGAGAACCACTAGATCAGAGGTTAGACCAAGCGTTGTCATCGTCAGACTACGTAATGATAACAGACACACACCTCAGGATCTGTTGCTACTGACAACAAAGTCTACCCTGAGTGTCGTCAGCATTTCCACTGCACTGTCAGCTTCAGCCCTGGTCCTGTTTGTTTCTTCTTGCTTCCTCTGTTTCACCCTGACCTGAAGACGAGACACAGTTTTTGTGTCCTGTCAAACCTCTTAGCCTTGCACTTCTTCGTTGGCCAGTGCGACTCTGATCTGTTGAGTTCATACTGTTGCCAAGGGGCTGTGTGTTTGCTAACATGGACATGTCCATTGAGATGTATCTACTCAACAGTATCTTGTGGCTGTGGCAACGCAAACATCCCACAATCCCCTGGGAGAGTCATGTGATGCCAGGCAGAGTAGACATAGCGATGGGGTGTTTGAGGAGACGTGTTGACATGTTGACTCAGTCTCTTATAAGACTGTAAATAAGGCTGAAAACACACAGGAGCCTGAGAGTTTAGACGCCAATCAGAAAACAGGAAAGGTTTTAATCTATGACTTGAAGAGAATAAAGGCAGGAGTTTTGGGCAGATTCTTGCCTCTGAACAGAGTTGGAAGACGTTGCCCGAGGTCTGTTGAACTACGTGACCATCCCAGATGTATGTCAAAGTTTCTTCCTAGAAGAATTAACACATCTACTAAACAACAGGAATTACTGGTCAAAAAACATCTAATCATAAGCAACGGCATGATATCCATGTCTTACCCTGGTGTCCTAGTGACCTGCAGTCCATCACAGTCACCAATGGGAGAGTTGTTGCTCAGATCAGCTACTCTGTGACACTATCTGCACACTCAGGTGATCCATTTGTCGCTTTGAGCAGGTTTGTATCTGGTTCAGAGATGCGTGGACCATGTAACCCCTCAGCACATTCTTCTAATCACAGACTCAATATTTCCCTGTGGAGATGAATGGATAAGGCCTCGTTGTCGGTGTTTAGTTAGGGCTGGGGTTTAACATTGGCCTTTTCACCAAAACATTTTAAGTCATTGGAAAATAATATTCTGAAGGGATCCCCTCGGGCCTGGTTCACAGGAAATAAAGATATCTTTGGAGAAATAAATCTTAACAACCTGGTCAATGTGAGCTATAGATCGCTGGTGTCTGTCTGTGTGTGTGTTTGTGCGGGGTAAAGGATGGTTTCTGTGGCTGGGACAGAGATATATGACCCTGTTCCAGTAATGGGTCTGGGAGAGGAATCCCACCGTAAATCTAAACCATTCCATCACCCCTTCTACACCCCTCCACCTGGAGGCCGATAATCGTTACAGTTTAATGAGAGATAGAGACACCTCCACCAGTCTATAAATCTCTATTAATGAGTGGCCTTAACCTTTCATAGACCTAAACCTAGCTGATAGATCTGTGGTTGACACAGACTCAAGTCAATACTACATTCAGCATCCATAAACACAACACAACCTTCAGCATCCATAAACATACACATCCTGTCTCTCAAAGAACACCCTCTGCCCTCCAGCCCTGTTTAAGTACAGATGTTACCTGAAGCACACACACATACCCTCACGCACAATCCACATTCCTATGTTGTGCTGTATGTTATCCCACAGGGCCAGGAATGTGGGAGAAGCCTGTCCCTCCCTGGGTCAATATGAAGTGTGTCTAATAGCAGTTTGCATACCACTGACCTTAACAATGGTGCTTCATGTTAATCTATAACACCTGCGTATTCCCTGACAGCATTGGTAGACTGCAGTATTTATTGCACTGCCCCAGGTTAAAACAATATTTCCCTAGAGATGATATGGAGCTACTGTAGTTCCTCAGAAACTAAGATGGGTTTAGAGTGAAACAGTTTAATTTGAACCAGTGCATCCTAGCCAGGTTGAGAGACATGGGTGGAATGCAACCCTGTGCTCGTCTGTCAAAACATTCCGAATACAAGTCCCAGTTTTGCATTTGGAGTCATATTTGTGCTAGCTGTCCAGCTCTGTATGCACACCTGTACTAGTCTGGTCTGATCCTTAAAGACTCTCCAGTAGTGTTTGGTTTTAGATTAGGGACAACTTAGTACCGGACTTTAACATAAAGGATATCTACAGAACATAATACCAAGGAGAACCAAAAGGATTAAATATTGATGGCAGTAGACATGGAAAGAGCCTTAAATTACTAATGAGACCAGTTGGACACATACACACACAAAGACAAACAGATGAGACTACATCATGGCTCGCAAATGTAACCATCAGTGTAAACAAATTATACCAACTCTTAGACATTTGTGACGGTTTGCAAAACGTTTGCCATGCCAATTTACCTGTCAGAGCTTGGCAACAGTAGCCAAAACAACCTCTGACAATCTCATTCAGAATCTAAGCTTTAGTGTCCTTGGAATGCTTTCTTCATTTTCCAAGAAATGGGCATAAGAGAACAACAACTCACTACATCTTACAAAAGTAAGTGTTTGAATGGAAATGTACAGTAGTAAAGCCTGTAGAGAGGATTTGCTCATCAAAGGCTCATCACTACCAGATTTTCTCAAACACTCAAGTGCTAATCACATTCTTGAAAACATATTAAAAACCTAGGGAAAAATGTAACAAAAACAAATGCATATCAATTAAAATGACTGGGAAAGTTTGAACAGGAGCGCAAGGCTTTCCTGATTTAGGTGATCACAGAATTACTCTTTAGAATGTCCTTTCTTGGACATCTGTATGCTGTTACAGAACAGTAGTCATACAGTACAGGCCAAAAGTTTGGACACACCTTCTGATTCAATGCGTTTTCTTTATTTTCATGACTATTTACGTTGTAGATTCTCACTGAAGGCATCAAAACTATGAATGAACACATATGGAATTATGTACTTAACAAAAAAGTGTGAAATAACTGAAAACATGTCTTGTATTTTAGATTCCTCAAAGTAGCCACCCTTTGCTTTTTTGATAGCGCTGCAAACCCTTGATGTTCTCTCAATAGCTTCATGAGGTAGTCACCTGAAATGGTTATCACTTCACAGGTGTGCCTTGTCAGGGTAAATTAGTGGAATTTTTTCCCTTATTAATGGGGTTGGGACCATCAGTTGTGTTGTGCAGAAGTCAGGTTGATACACAGCCGACAGCCCTATTGGACAACTGTTAGAATTCATATTATGGCAAGAACCAATCAGCTAAGTAAAGAGAAACGAGTGGCCATCATTACTTTAACAAATGAAGGTCAGTCAGTCCGGAAAATTG
>JACXGI010000232.1:113007-165851 GCA_016801175.1 Esox masquinongy | reverse complement strand
ACGCCAGACCCAACAATGCAGAAGAGCTGAAGGCCACTATCAGAGCAACCTGGGCTCTCATAACACCTGAGCAGTGCCACAGACTGATCGACTCCATGCCACGCCGCATTGCTGCAGTAATTCAGGCAAAAGGAGCCCCAACTAAGTATTGAGTGCTGTACATGCTCATACTTTTCATGTTCATACTTTTCAGTCGGCCGACATTTCTAAAAATCCTTTTTTTGTATTGGTCTTAAATAATATTCTTATTTTCTGAGATACTGAATTTGGGATTTTCATTAGTTGTCCGTTTTAATCATCACAATTAAATGAAATAAACATTTGAAATATATCAGTCTGTGTGTAATGAAAAGTTACAACATGCAAATTGCTCCATTTCGGCGGAATATAATACAAATTTGTTATTACTTTTAGCTTGTGTTCATGGAGGTAAGTTTTTAATTGAGAAGTAGTTAATCTTGAATGCATGGCTGAGTCAATGTCAAGTTTTTCACCACCAAACCAGTGATCTACTTGAGCGTTACTCACCAACGTTACTGATAAAGAAAACCCATTAGTGTCAAATTTGGAGAGGTATTTAAATGAATTACAATTTCAATTAACATTTACACTATTAGTTAAATGTCTCTAAACCAGCTTCATGTAGTACCCTGGGAATGCTTTTCCAGCAGTCATAAAAATTATATTATGATAACCCTTTAGTTATTGCGTGTTTTTATTTGTTTTATAACTACTGCCTACGGTTGTTTTAATTAAGGCATTGTAAAAGGATAAGAAAAAACCCTGAAAACTTTAATTTATTTTATATGAAACACGTTCATTTAATTCTGGGAATGATGTATTTTTTCTGATTAATCAAAGTAGTAATCGACAGATTAATCGATTATCAAAATAGTTGTTAGTTGCCGCCCTAGTGACTAAACTAAATGTCATAATTTTGACAGCCCTAAGTACCCCTCATATTATTATAACATTGTTATTGTAAAAGTTAGAGCAATTAGCTAGGCAAGCAAAGACAAGCCTACAGTCTGCAGTAAGTGGCATACACATTAATGATGTAGCCAATGCGATTAAAATTGGGCATTGCCCCCCCTCAGGTAGAAGCTCGTGCCCCCTCAGTTTTGTTTCCCCATATACATAACTGATGGTACATTAATTCATCATAGTCAACACGTTACACGTTTTGATGGCTTTGAAATGTGTATTTACATTACATTTATTGGTAACCACAGGAATGTTTACATTGACCATCTGGCATGGGGATTATCGTCTTGGAAACATGATCTTTGAGAGGTAGACACGTCCTTCAATGTATATATCTGCTTGTAACTAGCTTTGCGTTGAGAACATTTTGGAACGTTAATTGAAATAGGACAACTCTGCTGCATTATTCCAATAAATACAGAATGTATTTTCTCCCTTGATTTGTGCAGGTTCTCTATTATTTAACCACTATACGTAATCGCTAAATTCTAACAGCAGTGATTAGACATGGCCCCTCATTTATACACAAAGCACCCGCAGTCGTGTCATCCTGGCGCCGGGCTTGGATATTATGACAGATATTTGGACATTCAAAGCTCAATAGCTCACAAACAACTTAAGCTACAGAACTTACGTTAATTTCTTTATGAAAGTAGGTGTACAACACTGCAAATACTGATAGTTATGTCACTGATAGTTGTCCAGTGCTACTTCAGAGATGTCTCACGGTTTACCTTCTAACTATGATTCCCCCCTCCTTGCATGTTTCAAATAAACTGTCATTGTGCCAAGATATTTTTTCCTCTGTACCTACAGTACTTCCTAGAGTTTCATACAGTGCATTTGCCATCACAACAAACCACATCATCACCATTTTCAACATTTTCTGTCTACAACACCTGAAAACTAACTGTTCAGAAGAAAGGGACACATGCTGCTAATGATATTGTTCTTGACCAGGGTCCGAAATTAACGCCAAGCGCCAAAATGTGGGTAGATTTTACGTGTGACGACTACATCTCAGAAGGCTATCCACCACTAGCAGGAAAATGTTTGCACTCAATGTTTCCCTCGTGTTATCGCAATCAGAGCGGCGGAGAGCCACGCTGCTAAGTTGTGATGCACTGCAACAGAACATTTTAATGACATACGATTTTTTTCTACCAAGCCTAGCACATTTTACTTTACTTTTAGGCTACATAGCGCATTTTCCATCGCGCACATTTACTATCGAGCATCAGAGCAGAACAATAATGTTCGGTGTATCAAGCTAGTGAGTGAGGTCAATGAAAAGTAACTGGCTGTGTCTGTGCATGTGCATGTTTGTGTTGAACTGTCAGTAAGTGGCTGTCACATTGATATAAAGAAGGTAGCCATCGTCTGAGTGACAACCCAAGGTAAGAAGCTAGGAAGCTAGCTACCTGTCACAACTGGATAGCTACAATGGATTAGCATCATGCAGGTAACATTAGAGATTCGACAGACCTCCGGTTTTGTATATTGCCTTCAAAATAAAAGTCTGCAGTGAAAGGTTATATACATTCGACAGCAATAATAAGGCTTCCGATTTTTGTATTTTGCCTTCAAAATAAAAGTCTGCGATGTGTAGTGTGTATTGTGTACATTTTCAAAGGAAAAATTACCTGGGGTAAAATATTAATTAAACAAATTACTATTTATATAATACATTATATAAGGATATAATATTATAAGGTCTAGCACATTGAGAAATGGTTATAGCTTAAGCAAGTTAATGTAGAGAACCTTTCTAATATAAACAAGTAAGGAACCAGGCAAGCCTAGTTTGGCCGGCCCGTAATTAGAAAGGATGAATGTTGTTGCACTCGCTGGATTCAAACCAGTGTCTCCCATGTGACAGGCTGTGTCTTTAACCCCTACGCCACTAAGCTGCACTTGTGCCGAGTGTCAGTATAGCGTCTCGACATTGCATCATTCTGTCACGCATTGACATCACGCCAAGTTTGAATATTTCGCTAGACACCATTAAGCATTGTGTTAAACATAGTAACGTTTCATATTACATTTACAGTGGATATAAAAAGTTTACACACCCCTGTTAAAATGCCAGTTTCTTGTGATGTAAAAGAATGAGACAAAGATAAATCATGTCAGAACTTTTCCACCTTTAATGTGACCTATAACGTGAACAATTCAATTGAAAAACAAACTGAAATCTTTGAGGGGGAAAAATAAAAAATAAAAAACTCACAATAACCTGGTTGCATACGTGTGCACACCCTTAAACTAATACTTTGTTGAAGCACCTTTTGATTTTATTACAGCACACAGTCTTTTTGGGTAGGAGTCTATTAGCATGGCACATTTTGACGTGGCAATATTTGCCCACTATTCTTTGCAAAAGCGCTTCAAATCTGACATCTCCTGTGCACAGCCCTCTTCAGATCACCCCACAGATGTTCAATTGGATTCAGGTCTGGGCTCTGGCTGGGCCATTCCAAAACATTAATCATCTTCTGGCGAAGCCATGCTTTTGCGGATTTGGATGTGTGCTTTGAGTCAACGTCGTGCTGAAAGGTGAACTTCTTCTTCATCTTCAGCTTTCTAACGGACGCCTGAAGGTTTTGTGCCAAAATTGCCTGGTATTTGGAACTGTTCATAATTCCCTCCACCCTGACTAAGGCCCCGGTTGTAGCTGAAGAAAAACAGCCCCAAAGCATGATGCTGCCACCACCATGCTTCACTGTGGGTATGGTGATCTTTGGGTGATGTGCAGTGTTGTTTTTGCACCAAACATACCTTTTGGAATTATGGCCAAAAAGTTCAATCTTGGTTTCATCAGACCATAACACATTTTCCCACACGCTTTTGGGGGACTTGATGTTTGTTTTTGCAAACTTCAACCGGGATTGGATGTTTATCTTTGTAAGAAAAGGCTTCCGTCTTGCCACCCTACCCCATAGCCCCTTCATATGAAGAATACAGGAGATTGTCACATGTAGCACACAGCCAGTACTTGCCAGACATTTCTGCAGTTCCTTTAATGTTGCTGTAGGTCTCTTGGAAGCCTCCCTGACCAGTTTTCTTCTCGTCTTTTCATCAATTTTGGAGCGACGTCCAGTTCCTGGTAATGTCTCTGTTGTGCCATATTTTCTCCACTTGATGATGACTGTCTTCACCGTGTTCCATGGTATATCTAATGCTTTGGAAATTCTTTTGTACCCTTCTCCTGACTGATATATTTCAACAATGAGATCCCTCTGATGCTTTGGAAGCTCTCTGCGGACCATGGCTTTTGCTCTGAGATGCAACTAAGAAAATGCCAGGAAAATCCTACTAGAACAGCTGAACTTTATTTGTGATTAATCAGAGTCACGTTAAATGATGGCAGGTGTGTAATGACTTCTATTTAACATGAGTTTGAATGTGATTGGTTAATTCTGAACACAGCCACATCCCCAGTTATAAAAGGGTGTGCACTCTTATGCAACCAGGTTACTGTAAGGTTTTTATTTTTCATTTTTCCCCCTCGAAGATTTTCAATTGAAAATTGTTTGTTTTTCAATTGAATTCTTCACATTATAAGTCACATTAAAAGTGGAAAAAGTTCTGACATGATTTATCTTTGTCTCATTCTTTTACATCACAAAAACCTGGCATTTTAACAGGGGTGTGTAGAATTTTTATATCCACTGTTGCACTGTTATATCCACATTTGATCAAATGAAGACTTGTAAAAGTTGTCCAACCTATTATAGAATATTTTGAAAGGGCTGTCATAGTTGAAGAATGCAAGTCATTTTTAATGTTTAAATATGTTTACAGCGAATGTCTGTTGAATGTCTACTGAATCTCTGAATATAAACCGAACTTTACCATGGTTGGGAACAGCGCTTCTGAGCTCCATGTGCGGTTTTCCACTGTGGTTAAGATTGACTTTCGATACTTCGCAGATATTCAGACATTCAAAGCTTAAAGGGGCAATTTGTAAGATTTTTACAGTACTACTAGCAAGAAAAAATGAACAGTACAGTAGATATCGGTTTCAAATAAAATCTACAAAATGAATATGAGTGAGATACATATAATTTAAACTTTCTCGCCAGTGCATCTATCAGTTAGCATTGACTTGTAATCTCCTTATACTTGCTTTCGACAATTTCAGTACTATCTTTCCCACCCTCAACCACCCTGGACTTGCTAATACCATACCGGTCTCGTTCGGTAAGGGAAAATGAGGCGACAAGTAGTTTTATTGTTTAGAGGCAGGATTCTACAACGTGCTTCTTTAATAGCTTGCAAACGTTATGAGCTACAGAACTCAGATTAGTTCTTAGGCAGCCTGAGCAAAGCCAACGCAATTTGCAAGGGACTGTCAACAAAGTGCATCATCAACACTTTCCAATCAAAATAACTCTTTGAATACATCACCTAAAAACCTCAAACAAATGTTTTACTCATTATATTTCGCTTGACTTTTGTTCATTTACATTTTGATATGTTTTCTATGAAAACTAGCCTATGTTAATATGTTTCATTAAAACCTAATGGAAAGTTAGAATTTTGATAGCTGGCTGATAACAACTTACATTCTTCAAATCAACAATGTATTCTTCAAATGGAATGGCCACGCATTGCACAGCCATTGTTTTTTCAGTTAAGCACCTGCACGATTTTATATAAATATTTCTAATTTTACATGTTTTTTTTTTTACATGGGGTGGAACAAGTCACCCTATATAGAGAATAATCTACCATTAAAATTGTCTCATTTTAATGGTAGAAAGTTATAGAAAATGTAAAGATTCAAATGATTGTATAAAATTGTGTAGGTGCTTAACGGGAAAACCAAAGACTGTGCAACACAACATTGATTTTAAACATGTAAGTCATGTGATTAGGGAGCAATTCTAACAGGTAACATCCTAACCTGTGCATTATACTTTAAAATAAATATTTATAGAAATGTATATTAACATACAGTTGCGCTCATAAGTTTGCATACCCTGGCAGAAATTGTGAAATTTTGGCATTGTTTTTGAAAATATGACTGATCATGCAAAAAACATGTATTTTATTTAAGGATAGTGATCATATGAAGCCAGTTTGGCTCCTTTTTAAATCATAATGAGAACAGAAATCACCCAAATGGCCCTGATCAAAAGTTTACATACACTTGAATGTTTGGCCTTGTTACAGACATACAAGGTGACACACACAGGTGAAAATGGCAATTAAAGGTGAATTTCCCACACCTGTGGCTTTTTAAATTGCAATTAGTGTCTGTGTATAAATAGTCAATGAGTTGGTTAGCTCTCACATGGATGCACTGAGCAGGCTAGATACTGAGCCATGGGGAGCAGAAAACTGTCAAAAGACCTGCGTAACAAGGTAATGGAACTTTATAAAGATGGAACAGGATATAAAAAGATATCCAAAGCCTTGCAAATGCCAGTCAGTACTGTTCAAACACTTATTATGAAGTGGAAAATTTGCGGATCTCTTGATACCAAGCCAAGGTCAGGTAGACCAAGAAAGATTTCAGACAAAACTGCCAGAAGAATTGTTCGGGATACAAAGAAAAACCCACAGGTAACCTCAGGAGAAATACAGTACAGGCTGCTCTGGAAAAAAACGGTGTGGTTGTTTCAAGGAGCACAATAAGACCATACTTGAACAAAAATGAGCTGCATGGTCGAGTTGCCAGAAAGAAGCCTTTACTGTGCCAATGCCACAAAAATGCCCGGTTACAATATGCCTGACAACATCTTGACACGCCTCACAGCTTCTGAGACACTGTAATTTGGAGGGATGAGACCAAAATAGAGCTTTACGTTCACAAACCTTAAGTGCTATGTTTGGAGAGGGGTCAACAAGGCCTATAGTGAACAGAATACCATCCTCACTGTGAAGCATGGAGGTGGCTCACTGATGTTCTGGGGGTGTGTGAGCTCTAAAGGCATGGGGAATCTTGTGAAAATTGATGGCAAGATGAATGCAGCATGTTATCAGAAAATACTGGCAGACAATTTGCATTCTTCTGCACGAAAGCTGCGCATGGGACACTTGGACAATGACCCTAAGCACAAGGCCAAGTTGACCCTCCAGTAGTTATAGCAGAAAAAGGTGAAGGTTCTGGAGTGGCCATCACAGTCTCCTTAATATCATCGAGTCACTCTGGGGAGATCTCAAACCTGCGGTTCATGCTAGAACCAATTCTCCAAGGGTATGCAAACTTTTGAACAACTGTAAATGTCAAGAACAGTGTCCGAAACTAACATTTTGGCTCACCTACCAAGGGGTTTGGTAGGTGAAAAAATCCACCAGCCAAGCATATTCTTTACTGGCCAAAATAAAAATTGCCTTTTTGTGTCACGTATACATTAATTTCAGTACATTTCATTGTGATAATAAGGTATTATTTTGAATACAAACCTTTTATTTCTAATGAAAAATGTGTTTGTTGCTTTGATCTTTAGCATACTGGCCACACACAGAACAACTCATTATCACAACCTCAGCATCATACGGTAGCCAGCCTCTCGACACTCCTTTATTTCCAAACCGCCAATTCTCTCAAAGTGTTCCTTTTCCATGTGATGCTGCAAACATGTTTTTTATGTATTACAATAATGTCATCCCTTTACACCAGTATCTCTTCCTTGTCAACTTTCTTAACATTATTTGACAATACATCATTCCCTAATAACCTAAGTACTCCCCCACAATTAACCATTCTCTAAAACAGTTCATGAATCGCCTCCCAGATTTATAACACAAACCCGCTCCAAAGAAAAGAAAAACAAAGTACAAAGAAAAACATCCAAGCCCAGCTGAAGTTTGCAAAAAAAAACATCAAGTCTCCCAAAAGCACGTGGGAAAATTTTATGGTCTGATGAAACCAAGGTTAAACTTTTTGGCCATAATTCCAAAAGGTATGTTTGGCGCAAAAACAACACTGCACATCACCCAAAGAACACCATACCCACAGTGACGCATGGTGGTGGCAGCATCATGCTTTGGGGCTGTTTTTCTTCAGCTGGAACCGGGGCCTTAGTCAGTATGGAGGGAATTATGAACAGTTCCAAATACCAGGCAATTTTGGCACAAAACCTTCAAGGCGTCCGTTAGGAAGCTGAAGATGAAGAGGACGTTCACCTTTCAGCACGACAACGACCCAAAGCACACATCCAAATCCACAAAAGCATGGCTTCGCCAGAAGAAGATTAACAATTTGGGATGGCCCAGCCAGAGCCCAGACCTCAATCCAATTGAACATCTGAGGGGTGATCTGAAGAGGGCTGTGCACAGGAGATGTCCTCGCAATCTGACAGATTTGGAGTGCTTTTGCAAAGAAGTGTGGGCAAATATTGCCACGTCAAGATGTACCATGCTAACGGACTCCTACCCAAAAAGACTGAGTGCCATAATAAAATCAAAAGGTGCTTCAACAAAGTATTAGTTTAAGGGTGTTCACACTTATGCAACCAGGTTATTGTGAGTTCTTTATTTTTTATTTTTCCCCCTCAAAGATTTCAGTTTGTTTTTCAATTGTTCATGTTATAGGTCACATTAAAGGTGGAAAAAGTTCTGACATGATTTATCTTCGTCTCATTCTTTTACATCACAAGAACTTGGGATTTTAACAGGAGTGTGTAGACTTTTTATATCCACTGTATCTAGATTTTATACACATTTTCTAACATTGAAAAACACTATTACATTGCAATAACTTTTTCAGAAATTGACAAATTTCATTCCAGTTTCAAAATATTCTATATTATATGGAGGATCAAACCTGCCAAAATTAGAAATAAATAAATAAATGTATCAAATATATTTATACTTAAAATTACAATAATAAATGTATTAATCAATATTACTTCCCTATTTATTTAATTCCTTGATCATTCATTTTGGTATTTATTTTTATATTCATTTCCATAATCTTATATTTCTGTACAGTATATATTTATTTCTATATTCTTTTATTTCTGTATTTATTTCCATATTCCTTTATTTCTGTATTCATTTATTTCTGTATTTCCTTGTCCTTGTCCTATAATAGAAACTTCATTCCAAGTTCAAAATGTTCTATTCAAGGCCAGATAACTTTTACGATGATTGATTTGATAAAAAAAAAAAAAAATCACACCCAGTGTTTAAAATCCTACAAACTTTGTAAAATGCAATTAAATCGCAATTACGTTTCCACAAGTTATCACAGAAACTTATATACAAGTTCAAAATATTCTATATTAGGCAGGACAACATTTACAACCTTTGATTAGATAAAAAAATCACACCTAGAGTCTTGAAAATCCCACAAACTTTGAAAAACGCTATTAAATCACAATAATGTTTTCAGAAATTATCATAGAACCTTAATTTCAAGTTCAAAATATTCTATAGTATGCTGGACAACTTTTACAACATTTGATTTGATTTTAAAAAATCACAAAAATCCTGCAAACAAAAATTCTAGTTATGATTGTTTGATCAAATCAAAGGTTGTAAAAGTTGTCCAGCCTACTATAGAATATTTTAAACGTTTTAAGTAAATTTTTGAAAAGGTTATTGCGGAAAAACTGCATTTTTCAATGTTAGAAATTGTATATAAAATAGATAATATATCCCTATACACTTCAGAATTCATCCAGCTGCTACTGTCTTCTGTTAGATCATGAATAAACACTAGAGACCCAGTGCCATTGGATGCCATGCATGCCCATGCCATCACACTGCCTCCACCGTGTTTTACAGCTGATGTGGTATGCTTCAAATCATGAGCCATCCCAAGCCTTTTCATTACTTCTTTCTTACCATCATTCTGGTACAGGTTGATCTTAGAATCATCTGTCCAAAGAATGCTGTTGCAGAACTGGGCTGGTCTTTTTAGATGTTTTTTTTGGCAAAGTCTAATCTGGCCTTTCTATTCTTGAGGCTTATGAATGGTTTGCACCTTGTGGTGAACCCTCTGTATTAGTCTTCTCTTTATGGTAGACTTGGATAATGATATGCCTACCTCCTGGAGAGTGTTCTTCACTTGGCTGGATGTTGTGAAGGGGTTTTTCTTCATCATAGAAAGGATCCTATGATCATCCACCACTGTTGTATTCCATGGACATCCAGGCCTTTTTATGTTGCAGAGCTCACTAGTGCGTTATTTTTTTCTCAGAATGTACCAAACTGTTGATTTGGCCACTCCTAATGTTCCTGCTATCTCTCTGGTGGATTTTTTTTTAATGCAGCCTAAGGATGGCCTGTTTCACTTTTACTGAGATCTCAGTAAAAGTTGCCCAGTCAACTGGGCAGCTTGTAAAAGTTGCCCAGTCAACTTTTAAGTCATGTCATAGTTATCAGTGAAGAATTCAAGTAGGTTTCAACGTTTAAATGTTTTCAGCGAATGTCTGTTTAATGTCTGTTGAATATCTGAATATAAAACCTGGGTCTCTTACCACTACTTATGGATTCTGCAATGCGGATATACATCTTTAGTTAATACCTTTTCATCTTATTTGCAAATAATACTTGTGTTGAGCTTACGAATGGAAAGGACTGCTCCTTTCACCTATGAATTCTGTTCCCGACGTTCACAAAAAAGCGACTACCCATCATTACTCGTCTTAGCTAGTTTATGTTATACAGTTCAGTTGATGGCAAATTGTGCTTGCCTGATGGTCACTTAATTGCAACGCCTAACGGTAGCCTGAAAACCCGAAATGTTATTGACGCTAACTGTACACAGAACTGTACTAAGGCAAATATCCACTGCTGTAGCTAGCTAGTTCCAAATACAGTACAATACAGTAGTACCTAAGGTTAAAGACGCTACTACGTGTACTAGTTAGTTACTATACATGCTAAGAACAGTACTGGACAGCAGATGCACAATAATGAATTTAGCTAGCTAGCTAATTTACATTAGTCAACGTAGTTAAAGTATACCAGCTAACGCTGTGATGCTGACGGATTGTTTGAGTTAGCTAGAGATTTCTAACCCTAGCTGTACAGCACAGCTAGCTACGGTAAAAGTTAACGTCAACTGAAACATTTGAGGTAACTAGCTAGCTAACTATAGTTACAGTAGTTCAACTTACTTTCCCTTCATCTCCGGGACTGAAGACATAATTGGCACGATATTCCTTGAATAATATTGTAATGATATCTGAAATTACAAGCTGTGTTTTTGGCTGCAGAGAAATCTTCCTAGCTATGTGTGTTTAGGTTACCGTTAATCCGTAGATCGGCTTTCCTGTTTCTATGGCAGCCAATGGCAGCAGCTAGTATTCTGCCTGCAGGACTAACCATGACGTCATACTCATATTGTAATGAGGAAACCTTCAGAATACAAGCGCCAATGTCGATATATTACATATTATTATATGGTATAAAGAATCCATTTACAGTGTCGGTTCATGGGAGAAAATAAATAGTATTTCCAGCTGCACATTGTTACCCACCCACTCCATTGGGTCCAGTTCAATACACTATACCTGAATTTGGCCTACGCAAATAGCCTTATAAAAAAGAAATTTGACATTGTACATTGTCTGTTTAATATCTGTTCCAATATTCTTATTAATTCTTTTAATGTGTATATATAATAAATACCTATATTTGTTTCTAATCATTATGATTTTGCTTTAAGAAACATAAAACTTGCTTTTGAATACAATTACATTTTTTTTTTACCAATTTAAGCACATTGCAATGCACTTCAATGATGTATGATTTATTTTAGTAAAATAAATCGAGTTAATGCTGCCAGAATAATATCTTGCTGCTAGAACAGTAATATGGCAGCAAGGATAAGCACAACGAAGAAAATATTCCTCAACAAATGCGATAATTATAAATAATTCCGCTAATTAAATGCCCACCAGCCATTTTGACATTTTGTTCAATGACCATGTACACCGATCAGCCATAACATTATGACCACATGCCTAATATTGTGTAGGTCCCCCTTTTGCCACCAAAACAGCCCTGACCGAGGCATGGACAGATCTCTGAAGGTGTGCTGTGGTATCTGGCACCAAGATGTTAACAGCAGATCCTTTAAGTCCTCTAAGTTGCGAGGTGGGGCCTCCACGGATTGGACTTGTTTGTCCAGCACATCCCGCAGATGCTCGATTTGATTGAGATATGGGAAATTTGGAGGCCAAATCAACACCTTGAAATCTTTGTTGTGTTTCTCAAACCATTCCTGAACCATTTTTGCTTTGTGGCAGGGCGCATTGTCCTGCTGGAAGAGGACAATGCAATGAGGGAATACCGTTGCCATGAAAGGGCACACATGGTCTATAACAATGCTTAGGCAGGTGGTACGTGTCAAAGTAACATCCACAAGAATGGCAGGACCCAAGGTTTCCCAGCAAAACATTGCCCAAAGCATCACACTGCCTCCGCCAACTTGCCTCCTTCCCATAGTGCATCCTGGTGCCATGTGTTCTCCAGGTAAGCGACGCACATGCACCCGGCCATCCATGTAATGTAAAAGGAAATGTGATTCGTCAGACCAGGCCACCTTCTTCGATTGCTCTGTAGTCCAGTTCTGATGCTCATGCGCCCATTGTAGGTGCTTTCAGCAGTGGACAGGGGTCAGCATGGGCACACTGACTGGTCTGCGGCTACGCAGCCCTACAGTATACACAACAAACTGCGATGCATTGTGTGTTCTGACACCTTTCTATCAGTACCAGCATGAACTTTTTCAGCAATTTGAGCTACAGTAGCTCGTCTTTTGGATTGGACCCCATGGGCCAGCCTTTGCTCCCCACGTGCATCAATGAGCCTTGGCCACCCTGGACCCTGTCGCCGATTCACCGCATTTCCTTCCTTGGACCACTTTTGATAGGTACTGACCACTGCAGACTGGGAACACCCCACAAGGGCTGCAGTTTTGGAGATGCTCTAACCCAGACATCTAGACATCACAATTTGGCCCTTGTCAGAGTCGCTCAGATCCTTACGCTTGTCAATTTTCCCTGCTTCTAACACATCAACTTTGAGGACAGAATGTTCACTTGCTGCCTAATATATCCCACCCACTGACATGCACTGTCATGATAACGAGATTATCAATATTATTCACTTCACCGGTCAGTGGTCATAATGTTATGGCTGATTGGTGTAATAGACAATCATGTGGCTTTAAAATTGAACATATACAGCTACTGTAACATTAAAGTGGAACTGAATCGTGATTACACACATTGATATCATAATTGGGTATATATTTAATAATATAAAAAGAATACAATATAAAAATTTATACCATATACTAAAAATAATATAAATTATTTTAGTGTACATTGTGTACTTAAAAAGTATGGGGCACCGCCATGTTGGAATGACGTATACCATTGACGTCACGAGAATTGTAGCGCTCTAATCACAACCCCGCAAAACTGTGGGAACAATGGAAGAGACAGACCAGTGAGACAGACGCTGTTTCGATAACGGCTGGCCCACCTTGGGGCCACCGTGACACACAAAGAGCTGGGACGCGGTCCGCACCGCGGCCGTGCGCTGCACATACTGTGCCAAAGCGTGCACCGGACACAGACAATGCAACCTCTCCTCCCTCTCTCCCGCATGGGGAGGGGGAGAAAACGCCACAACACCATCTTCATGGAACGAAACAACGCCTTGATTACCTTGGGCAGAAAGGCCGGGAGCAACACAGCCTTGCTACCATCGCCGTTGATGGCGAGACAGCCAGGCTGCGTTGACAGCGCACAAAGGTCACTGACCCTCTTAGCAGAGGTCAGAGCCAACAAAAGCGCCGTTTTAAGGGACAGCATCTTCAACGGTATCTGATCATTCGGTTCGAATGGCGCGTCACACAGCGCCTCCAGAACCAAAGCCAAATCCCACTGTGGCAACATCCGCCAAGCCACCGGCCAGAGACGGCGGGACCCGGCCAGAAACCGTTTCACCAAGGGATGATTAAATACAGACACTCCATTGAACCCTTCATGACACGCCGAGATCGCACATGCGTACACCTTGAGCGTGCCAGGGGATCTTTCCTGCGCAAACAGACCCTGCAGGAATGACAGGACAGTGCCCACGTCACAACAGAGGGGGTCAACCCCCGCGTTCTCACACCAGTGGGCAAAGATCCTCCAACGGCTAGTATAGCTAGCCAACGTGGAGGCCGCCCTCGCACCCTGAATGGTCGTGACTATCTCCTCAGTCAGTTCACGCCGCAGCAGCCTGGCCTTCTCAGGAGCCAGGCCCGAAGCGGCTGACCCAGCACAGGGAACGCCCCGATGGAGCCGTTCGCCTGCGTCAACGCCCCGTGGCGGTAAGGGATCGGCCATGGCGTCCCCACCGTCATCTGGGCCACCTCCGCAAACCACAGGGCACCCGGGTGAAACGGGACGATCAGGATGAGCGACAGCCCCTCCGATCGCACCCGAGACATGACAGGAAGAATGCACTGTAGAGGGGGAAACGTGACAGCAGTACCCTCGGCCACGGCCGGTGAGCCAACGCGTCCACGCCCAACGATGGCCTGTCTTGCGCCCGGAGAGAAAACCACAGGGGGCATTGTGCGTCCTCCCGGGATGCGAACAGATCCACCTGCGCCTCCCCGAAGCGTCTCCAGACCTCGGCCACAATGTCGGGATGAAGACGCCACTCGTTGTCCCGGGGACCTCCCCATGACAGCAAGTCCGCGCCCACATTGAGCTCTCCGGGAATGTGAAGGGCCCTCAGAATGTGCCGAAGACATCAAGCCCAACAGTGACGTGACCGCGTACACCGACACCGTGCGCAACGGCTGGACGTGGGTCAAGACCCGCAGAGTGGCCGCTCTCCACGCCTCGGATACGCGAGCCCTCATAGACACTGTGGATAACTGGAGCCCCAGAAACACCACCAGTGGACTGGGCTGAGGAGCGCTCTTTTTCCAGTTCACCGCAAACCCCAGGCGAGTGAGCTGAGTCACCACCCTGAACGTGTGAGCCCAGGCCTGTTCCGCCGAGTGTGCCAGAACCAAAAGGTTGTCTAAGTAGGCCAGAACCCTGACCCCCTGACACCTCAGCGGTCCGAACGCCGCCTCCACGCACTTGGTGAAAGTGCGGGGGGCCAACGCGTATCCGAACGGAATCCGCGTGTACTCGTATGCCTGGCCCTGAAAGGCAAACCGCAGGAACTTCCTGTGGCGCGGCAGTATAGGAACATGGAAGTAAGCGTCCTTCAAGTCGATGCTGACGCAAAAATCCCCGGGTTGCATGCACTCCAGGAGACGTTTCGTCGTGAGCATGCGAAACAGCCTCTTTGATACGCATTTGTTGAGAATGCGCAGGTGTAGAATCGGCCTCATGCCCCCCGTCTTCTTGGGCACCAGGAAGTAAGGGGAGTACAGCCCCCTCTCCCTCTGCTCCAACGGGACTAGGGACATTGCCTCCTTCTCTAGAAGGTCCGCAATCTCCTCCTGCAGGGCAGCAACCTTCAGAGGAGACACCATTACAGTCTCTACAACCCCTGAGAATGGGGGAGGCGGGCAGTGGAACTGCAGCGCGTAACCCTTCCTCAGTTTCCTGTCTAACCATCCCGGTAACGTGCATAGCCGACGCCACTCTGAGTAAAACAGAGAGAGTGGGCGAGCACGCAGCTGGGGAGCTGTGGCTAGCCACTGACTGTACGCGTCCTCGGCCCCGACCGCCACAGGGGGGCCGTCTGGAAACAGCCAACCCACCCAAGGCGGGGCCAACCCGAATGGGAGAGGAGGACGCATGCGTCACCTGGGCCGGGCCGTCCATCTCCCCCTCGGTTACAGCCGTAACCATGGAGATAGAGGCTCCAGCAGATGGCGCAGCCAAACCTAGCTGGCCTGATACCTCAGAGGGGCGAGCAGAGAACTCCACCATGCCCAACAGGAAACTGCCCGGGCCCCCACCTCCGCCAACCACCCCAGTGGTGACAGGATGGGAAGCCACAGACTTATGGAGTCGGAGACCGCCGCCCTCAGTCAGAAACAGAGGGCAGGAAGACCGCTCACTAACCGTACCCAGGCCTACAACAGCTGTCTGCAATGAAGGCTCACTCACTGGTAAATAAGGTGCAAACACATCTTTATTCACCACAACAGAGGAGCTCCCCACCCAATGCACACAGGGTGGGGAAGCGTCCGAGGGACACTCCCCCCCAAAGAGTCAGGTACAACGCTTCTTGAACGGCGGGACCTTCCGGCCCCCCTAGTTCTGCCGGCGGGAAGGAGGGGTAGGGGACAACCTCGGGGGACGAGGTTCCCTCACCGCAAGCTGTACCGGTCGAGCCGCCTCCGGCTCCGATGCGCCTGTCGACCTAGCACAGCGATGTTGCGTACGGCGACGCAACCGACCTCCAGGCCTCCGCGAAGCCTCGGGGGGGCAGCGGACGCCGCAGAGGAAGAAGGGACTGGTAGAAGGGGACCCAGACGGAGCCGCTCCTCCCTGTCCTTTTTCTGACGCACCAGGGCCTCCGTGACAGCGGCACCGAAGAGTGCGTCCTCCTGCAGCGGAGCGTTAAGGAAAGGCATCTTCTCCGGCACGACAGACATGGCCATCACCCGACCAGCCAAGAGGGAGTTAGCCTGAGTGAGCTTCAGGATGGCCGCCGAAGCCCGAGCCACCTCGCTCACCTCAGCCGAGGCCAACGAGGTGCGACCCTCAGTCATCCTGGCCATAGCCGCTGCTAGGAGGCCCATGTTGTTGCAGGCCGTGAGGGACTGCACCGACAGGGCGTACTGCTTCTCCGCCAGGCTGGCGGAGACACGGTCCTTCACGGACGGTAGAGCCAGGCGCTTGTCACTCCAGGTGCTCAGGCCCGGGACCAGGGAAGTCGCCAGTGCGGGTTCCAGGGGCGGGATGCCCCTACTCAGCGTCTCCAACCGACCCTCCACCGTGGTGAAGGCGAGGTGGGATTTGACCGTGCCCCTGGTCATAAAGGGGGCCCCCCACGCCTCCTCCGCGTACTTCCGCAGAGAAGGGACCTCCAGCGCCGTGGTCGGCGTCGGGCGGCGGGCCCGCGTCCAGCGTGCGGCCTCAAAGAGGTCTTCCCCTTCCTCTGGCGTGGGCACTGGCATCGAAATGTGTAAGCTTCCATTTCATTTGTTCAAGGCTGGGGCAATCATAGTTCTGATCCTAATAACAAGAAAATAAAATCGACAAGTAGTACACAGGTGCAGAACCGTTTTTGGATGTATATTTTACATGTATATCTCTCATCAATGCTTTAAAACTAACCAGAGAGTAAGTGGAGATAGTATCTCGAAGAGGGGATGTAATTTTTCTCCTCTTACTTCTGGGTGGTAGTTCATCTATACATTCTGTATTTTGAAAATGTGTCCCTAGGCTTAGAGAAAATCTGAAATGTTATGTAGAAATATGAGACAGATATAGCTCCTACAAAATGGAGAAGTAGTTTCCAAGATTTCAGTGGTGTGTTGCAGATAATTATCTATACTGGTGTGCTACCCCACAATCTACCAGTGCTGTGGTAGATTTGCAAAAAGCCTCACTGTCAGTGAGATTTGCAAAAAGCCTGCTCTAAGCCTCACTGTCGGTCCTGTTCTGTCAAACTGTGAGAAAGGCTGACTGCAGAATATGTTCCAATCTTTTGGAGACCAGCCTTCATGTCTCCTTATTGCCACAATCCATTTTTTTTTTACTACTGCTTTTGGAAATATGAAAAGCATGTAACCATCCATACATTTTATTTAGCCAACAGGTATACCATGCAGTGCACAAAACATGTATTTTTAACATGAACCGGGATACGCAACATTTGAGTGAGCTGCACGGTGGTAGGCTATTTGATATGTTTATCATATTTATAAACCAATACATTTGTATCATATTTAACAGGGAAAGAGTGCTGAAGAGAGCCAATGTAATCCACAGGTGGGTTTTTTCAGGGCACACATACCACATGGACTGGAGAAAAGAAAGGCTTCAAGTCCAGTTAAGTAGTTTATTATCATCAATAGTAAGGAACAAACTTTCATGGAAAACTACAGATCAACAAAAACAATTCGTTGTGGTAAATATCTAATCACTTGATCATAAAACTTGGTTGAAACAAAAATCTTAATCGCATTGTTCCTATTCATCCAAAAAGTGAAGTGGCACAGTATCTGATAAATCATTCCCCAAATGCTCTTTCAGAAATGGCACAACTTTAAAAAGGTTAATGTGGAAATCTCTGGAGTCATCAGTAGACTCCTGTTTCTTGCTGGCACCCTCAGGGCACAGATTTTTGGTTCCCCAACTGATCACACCAACCTACGGTAAATGAAAGAGGTGTCAGTATTAGCTTACATATATTACCTGTAGATTACAAAGACCTAATTTACCATGCATAAAGTATGCTTGCAATCATTTCTACGCAAAGACTGGGATTTATCAATATTAACTTTGGCTTGAGAATGCTCATAAATTCACGCGAGTTTCATTCATTTGCACATGGCCAAGTGGTGGAATAAGGGAAATGCTCCTCAAACATGGATCATTTAATTTGCAACATATACATTCTCAATGTGTGAATTAAAAATGTCAGAATAATTGAATCATTTTAAATTTCACTGTTCCATTGTAAAATTCATGCAACGTTCCTTAACTATGATATTTCATGTAATTTGACCGCATTGTCAGTTAATTACTAATAATATTCATGGTATACTACCGTGAGGTATAATACCGGTCAAACGTTTTAGAACACCCTTATTTTTCAATTATTTGTTGAAAGTCCAATGAAATGTTACAAAGATAAGCAGTAAACTGCCAGAGGTTAAAACAATTGTTCAGATAACCAAAAAAATTGGGAAAAAAAATCTATTTCAGAGTTATAAAAAAGGCCTTTTTCAGGGAACAAGTAATGGGTTATCAACTTTCAGCTGTTCTGCAGCAATGGAAGCACATTAAGCATTCAATTGTTGAAATTGATGACTACTTACAAACACTGTCTGTATAAAAGAAGTGATGGAACAGACTGTGTTCTTACCACCCAATTAAGCATCATTTGGACAGTATTGTACTACAGGAAGTAGTATATTGCTATCATAAAGGTGAGTAAAAAAGGCAATTAACAAAGAAAGAAAGACAGCATACGGGACATCAGCTTCAACCACACCTTAACACTGGTCGAAAGACACAGTTTCAACTATGAAGAGAAGACTGAGCTGCAGGTTTGACAAGACAAGTGGCTGTAAGAAAATAAGAAAGAGGCTGGTCTGGGCCATGAAGCATCACCAGTGGATTATTGAAGACTGGAAGACAGTCTTATGGACTGATTAATCAAAATTTTAAATCTTCGGTTCATCACGCAGGGGTTTTATATGCCGTCGAGTAGACAAAAGGTCCTCAGTGTGTGACATCAACTGTCAAACATGGAGGAGGAAGCATGATTGTCTGGGGATCTTTTGCCGGATCCAGAGTCAGCGACTTGCACAGAGTGAGTGGCACCCTAAACCAAAACAGCTACCACAGCATTTTGCTGGTGTACGCATAGTTGCTAAGGGGTTCATCCTACAACAAGATAATTATCCAAAACATACCTCCAGACTATGTCAGAACTACCTTAGAACAAAAGAACAATACAATAGGCTTCAAATTATGGAATGGCCAAAACAGACTCCAGACTTAAACCCTATCGAGCTGGTTTGGGATGAACTGGGCAGAAGGGTGAAAGCAAAGCAACCTACAAGTGCAACACATTTATGGGAACTTCTGCAACAGTGTTGGGAAGAACCTACCAAACAATATTGGATTTCCATTGTAGAAAAAATGCCACGAATGTGTTCGGCTGTTATATCTGCAAAAGGTGGCTACTTTGATGAGTCAAAAATTGAGATTACATTTTGTTAACCAAAATGTTTCCATGATTTATTTTTGGCCCCAATTATTTATATGCTCAATGCTTAAATTTCAGAGTACCTAAATACTTTGAACTGTCAGGGCCTGTGACTGTGGAGATGCCTCTAGGCATCTCTACGCTTGAGTTTTGGTTGTCCCCAATTAGAGGCAGCTGCGCTGCGTTGCCTCTAATTGAGGACCCTATTTATGTTCAGTAGTTTCCACACCTGGTGTGAATCATTGTTTGTGCATTATACCTCACTTCGCGGTCTCTCATTTTATTGTTTTGTTCATGAGAAGAAGTAATAAAAGGATGCTTCCTGTTACTCGCTCTGCGCCCCGTGTCCTGCCTGCCTACAACCGTGACATAAATGATCCACCCAACCAGGCCCAAGCAGAGCTGGACCATGGGGGAGCTTTAAACGCTAAGGAGCTTGTCACCAATGAGTACCACCTCCGTGGTCTAGCCCAGGATCCAGTCCAGGATCCGTGGCAGCAGCGACGCCAGCGGATACCCTGTCGGCGTTCTCAGAGGCAGGACCACCACAGAAGACTTGCACCAAGGTCTTCTGGGCTTTTTAGTGGGGCTATGGGGGCCTTTGGCGGGATGGGAGGTAGAGCCCCTGCTGCCTCACTCGTCGGGGCTCTTGAGTGAGCCCCAGCAGCCTTGGGGCAGGAGTACCCGGAGTCGTCGTCGGAGGAAGATGAGGTATTCCTGCCACCACACTCGTGGGGGCTCTGGAGAGAGCCCCTGTAGCCTTGGGAGGAGGAAGGAGAGACGCTTCCGCCTCCTCCGCCCGGAGCCCCCTGCACCGTTCCCATGTCCAGCACCCCCAGTGCCTGTCCCCCACACTAGGGCCCCAGTGCCAGTTCTCCGCACCAGGGCTCCAGTGTAGGTCCCTCGCCCGGAGCCACCAGTGACACACCTGGAGGGGTAAGACGATGAGCCACTGCCACCACCACCTCCGGAGTGGTGGGCTGTCGATCCCCTGCTGTCACCGCCGCCTCCTCCCTCAGCTCTGGTGCCCCGTCCTGCTTTGGGGGCAGAGCCTCCTGCCTCATCTTTGGCGCCCCGCCCTCACCCCCTTGGTTGTTCTGGTCTTGCAGTCGGGAGCCCGCACCTTGGGGGGGGGGGTGTACTGTCAGGTCCTGGCTGGGGGCCTCTAGGCATCTCTATGCGCCTGGTGGGGCCACAGTCAGGGCCTGACCCTGTGGCACTCTGACTCTGAGTTCTTCTAGGCATCTCTGCGCTGCTATTTTGATTGGCCCCAATTAGAGGCAACTGGACCCTATTTAAGTTGGACCCTTCTGGACGTTCAGTTTGTGGATCATTGTTTGTGTGTTATGCCTTAGTTCATGGTTTGTCTCTCCTGTTTTTGTTTTTGTCCATTGAGAAGAGGTAATAAAAGGATATTTCCCATTACTTAATGTGCGTCTTGTGTCCTGCCTGCCTACAACCGTGACAGAATGATCCACCAACCAAGGACCAAGCACAGCTGGGCCCTAGCTCTGGATCCAGTCCAGGATCCAGGCTGGCGGCCACATCGTCGACCCAATGGACAAGCCCAGATTGGACAAGCCCAGATGTTGATCATTAGAAAACCCTTTTGCGAATATGTTAACACTGCTGAAAACTGTTGTGCTCATGAAAGAAGCCATGAAACTGGCTATTCTGGTTAGAGACAGCTTTCGCTGTTCTGTTAAGGGAGTAGTACACATTGTTGTACGAAATCTTTAGGTTCTTGGCAATTTCTCGATGGAATAGCCTTCATTTCTCAGAAAAAGAATAGACTGAAGATTTTCAGAAGAAAGGCCATTTTGAGCCTGTAATCAATTCCACAAACGCTGATGCTGAAGATACTGAACTAGTCTAAAGGACAGTTTTATTGCTTCTTTTTTTTTCAGCAGTGCGAACAGAATTGCAAAAGGCTTTTCTAATGATCAATTTGCCTTTTAAAATGATAAACTTGGATTAGCGAACACAACGTGCCATTGGAACACTGGACTGAATGGCCCATTCCTTTGTAGGCCTATGTAGATATCCCATTGAAATCAGGTGTTTCCAGCTACAGTAGTCATTTACAAGATTAACAATGTCTACATTGTATTTCTGATCAATTTGATGTTATTTTAGTGGACAAAAAAATAGCTTTTCTCTCAAAAACAAGGAAATTTCTAAGCAACCACAAACTTTTGAACGGTAGTGTATTATACCTCCCATCATTCTCAGCACGATGGTTTTCTGAAATTTTTGTTTCATCATTGTATTACATGTAAGGCATTGTATTGGTAAATCCCAAATTAAACCCTCTGACCTCTGCTCAACCCTCTGCCCTCCATTTGCTTGTTTGCAAGTGTCCCAAAGCTGAGGCAGAAAATATCATCAAAAGTGTATGGGCCAATTAGACCCTCCAGGGGCTCCTTCAAGCACATTTACAACAACGTAGCCTCCGCTATTGAAGTGTATTTGTTTGTCCATAAGGCACTGCATTATTTTTGAAGTTGTGCAAACAAAAACAATGCAATTGATGCATTTGTTAAACCCCTAGCCACTTTGTGTAAGTTCATCCTCAAAGTTTTGTCAGCAACATGTGATCATAGAGGGCACTTGGAGCAAGTGCATAGTGGATAGGTATTGTTTTGAGATTCACAGATTCTTTTGTGTACGAGCATTCTCAAATCCATTTGTAAAAAAACACATTTCATTCATCAAGCATGTTTTACGCATGCTTGATGAATGAAGCCCCAGAAGTTTAGAAGTGTTTTTTGAGAATATGGTTGTAAAATGAATATCGGAACAGATATAGTATGGCCTGTATGTTTCAAACCTGGATTGTGCGGTAATCATCATAGTTCTTAAATACAGCACCACCGGAGTCACCTGAATGCACAGACATAACAAACACTTTGTTGTAAGGTTAAATCCAAATAATAGGACCCTTTTCTACCATTTTAAACTAGACGTTTTCTCAACCCCCAAAAAATGAAATTTAAACTACAAAAGAGACTGCATCAGATATTGTCTCATTGAATGTAAACGTACCTTTGCAGGCAATATTATCTCTAGTAGGGTCACGCCCACCAGAGCACAGGAAGTTGTTAGTCACAGCCGTCTCCAGGTTATCTGCTGTTATGCCTTCTACCTTTGTAGCCAATCCAATACAATTGTTCCTCTGTTAGAGAGAACAAAGGATAGAAATAAATGGTATATTCTATCTTCGTGTGTGTTCTTTTTTAACCTGGTGTGGATCCGAAATCCTTATCAGGAAAATTAAACAAGGAAACTGTGGGGATTAGGTTAAGGGTATGTTTTGGGGAAAAATAAGATTTTGAATGAAAATCATTGTTTACAAATGGATAGGGATTGAGAGAAAAAGAGAGGGTGTTGTTCATAAACAAACTCACCTGATCCTTAAGCTTAAGTTTGACGTTGTTTTCCTGCTCCATCTTGTTAAACTTATCATATGACATGAAACTGACTTCTTCATATGTTTTATCCAACAAAAGCTCTTCTGCAAATAAAGAAATATGTGAGACAAGACAACAGAGTGCTTAGTTTAACCGAGCTACCATATGTGGTGTGAATGTGACCAGCATGTTGGTGAATGTGTGCTGGAACTGCACCATGCTGCTTGCAGGTTATTTTCTCTCCCACCAGTTTTAAAGCGGCGCTTGTTTCTTTGGTGCACGGGATGCAGATTGGCCTGAGGAAGAGAGGAAGAAAGAATGCATGAAAGAAAATGTTTCAACTGTCACTCCAGACACCTGGAAGAAGGTCTACATTATTATGTTTCTTACCTTGTGTCAATAGACACATCTACACTTTTTGATAGTTTGAGGAGAGCTACATCGTAATCATAGAACTCCTTCAATCCCTCTGCCTCTTTTGCTTTGAGATTATATTTCGGGTGTAAAATTAGACGTTTGACATTTATATCTGATAGGCAAGAAGAACAGATTGTAAGTTATCAAAACCAATACTTATTTAAAATAAATGTGGGATCCTGACAAAATACTCTACATGGCCAAAAGTATGTGGACACCCGACCATCACGCCTATATGAGCTTGTTGGACATGCCATTCCAAACCATGGGCATTAATATGTAGTTGCCCCCCCCCCCTCTTTGCAGCTATAACAGCCACCACTCTTCTAGGAAGGCTTTTCACAAGATTTCGGAGTGTGTCTGTGGGAATTTGTGCCCATTCAGCCAAAACAGCATTTGTGAGGTCTGGCCACTGATGTTACGAGAGAACCTGAGAGCCACCCGAGAGCCATTTCAATTCATCCCAAAGGTGTCCTATAGGGTTGAGATCAGAACTTGGTGCAGATTACTCAAGTTCCTCCACAACAACCTCATCGAACCATGTCTTTGTGGACCCCGCTTTGTGTGCAGGGGCACAGTCATGCTGGAACAGGAAAGGGCCTTCCCCAAACTTTTGTCACAAAGTTGGAAGCACACAATTGTCTAAAATGTCTTGTATCCTGTAGCATTAAGATGACCCTTCACGTGAATTAAGGGGCCTAGCCCAAACCCTGAAACACAGCCCAAGACCATTATCCCGCCTCCATCAAACTTTATATTAGGCACAATGCATTCCACTAGGTAATGTTCCCTTGGCATCCACTCAGATTCATCCATCAGACTGCCAGATAGGGAAGCATGATTCATCACTCCAGAGAACTTGTTTCCACGGCTCCAGTGCCCAGTGGCGGTGTGGTTTACATCATTCCAGCCAATGCTTGGCATTGTGCATGTTGATGTGAGCCTTGCATTCAGTTGCTTGGCCATGAAAACCCATTTCATGAAGCTCCTGGTGCATTGTTCTTGTGCTGATGTTGCTTCCAGAGGCAGTTTGGAACTCTGTGTTGGTTGATGCAATTGATGATAGGTGCTTTTTAAGCTCTGTGAGTTTGTATGGTCTACCACTTTGTGGCTGGGCTGTTGTTGCTCTTAGATGCTTCCACTTTCCCACAGTTATAGCACTAACAGTTGACCGGGGCAGATCTAGTAGGTCAGAAATTTGTGGCAAAGGTGGCATCCTATGACAGTGCACCTTTTAAAGTCACTGAGCTCTTCAGTACGACTTATTGTACTGGCAATGTTTGTCTATGGAAATTTCATGGCTATGTGCTGGATTTTATGCACCTTGTGAGCAATGGGTGTGGCTAAAACACCATAATTCAATAATTAGTAGGGGTGTCCACAAACGTTTGGCCATATAGAGTATTTTGTAAATTATGCTTATCACTTAAATTAAGAAGTTATGCTATTTCTAACTACAAAGCCATTTGTTTAAAGGAAAGTGGAGTTAAAAATATTTGGTTGTAAAATAATGTTGTTTGAGGCATTGTGGCACCTTGGCTTTTGACAGTCTTAACTTTGATTTTGTCTTCTGTGTCTCCGAACTTGAAGCAGTGAGCAGCGGTCAAGATGTATTCAGGAGTGACCAGAGACCCCATGCATTTCCCTAGAATACCCCCCTCATGCTACAGGATCAGGAGAGAAATGTTAGACAAATACAAGAAATGACAACAGGCAAGAAAACATCTAGAATAATAATTAACAAGATGTTAATCTTTAGGTGAACTGTGATGGGCTATTTATACATGTTCAGATTGTGTGTATATGCCCAGTGAATATACACTTCTCATGGGCTTACTGCAGAAACCAACAAGCCACCTTTGGAGATGTTAGAAAAATGCCCTAACTTGACATTTATCACATAAAATGCATATGGTATGTACCACAATTGTTTAAGGTTCCCTAAAGTTGTTTTTCATAAATAATCGTCATTTTACAAATCTGGTGCATAAGTTAGGGGGAGCAATATAACCAGATGTTGCTGCACTCGCGCTAGCTAGACTCTGCTCTGAGTGAGAGAGTTGCATGCATACTTCAAGCAGTTTATGAATTTTCAAAAATTGTAGGTATTTGTTTAATCCCCTTTTTTTCAGTTCCAAAAAAATTTGAATTATACACGCATCACGTGAGCCAATGGTTGTGATATATTGGGTCGTTGTTTTGTTGGAAGACATTTTCGTGCCATCTTTAGCTCTGTGACTGATATTCTGTTCAAGAATCTCCTGGTATACCTCAGAATTCATGGTTTCCTTAATAATGTGCAATTGACCCGATCCAGAGGGAGAAAAGCTACCCCAGATCTTGGCATTCCCATCACTATGCTTGAATGTCAGGATGAGGTTCTTTTGTTGGTAAAGATTGTTGGGTTTTTACCAAAGATAACACTTTTGATTGAGACCAAAAAGGTCAATTTTGGACTAATCTATCCAGAGAATGGATTTCTTCAGGTTTGTCCAGGTGGGCTCTGGCAAAGTTAAGATCGGAAATGTGGTTCTTTTTTGACAGCAGCCTCCTTCCTAGCAACAATTCCATGAATGCCAATTAAATTTAGTGTTTTTCTTATTGTTGAAGCATGCACAGTGACCTGTAAGACAGCAATGGAGGTCCGCAAATCTCCAGATGTTATGTTTGGGTTGTAATTTACCTAATGTGATTTTTTTTTTTTTGTGGCTCTTAGGGATATTTTGCAAAGGCGTCCACTTCTAGGCTAAGTTGCTGTCATATTAAATGCTCTCCATTTGTAAATGATTTGCCTCAGTGTAGTGACAATCTTTTTGAGATGGTTGTATAGCCTACCCAAGATGGATGTGTTTTACTACACTATTCCTGAGATCACCTGTAGGTACCAAACTGACCAGATTTCTTATCTTTGTCTGATTGCCGGACCGCGTAAGTGGTCAATGTCATTCACAAATGAAGGAAAAACTAATGTTTTTATGCCATGAAATTAAATAGCTTTGGCAGTGTAAAGTTCATATTCAGTCTCGCTAGCAATTGCTCAATTCTTATGACTGTTCCAAGTAGTAAGTTAGATACTAATAAGCCTATTACTGGCTAATAAGCAGTTAAAACGGCCAGTGGCAAAAGCCATACATTTCATAGATTCTATTTGTGGTGGAGGTAAGAAATGTTAGTCAGTTTAACACAATGTTTAATGGTGTCTAGCGAAATATTCAAATTTGGCGTGATGTTACTGCGTGAGAAAATGATCTAATGTTGAGATGCTATGCCAACACTGGGCAAATGTATAGCACCATGGTGAAGTGTTTAAAGACACAGCCACTCATGTGGGAGACCCGTGTTTGAATTCAATATGGGCAACAATGTTTACTGCTTTTAATTGCGGGCCAGCTGAACTAGGCTTGTCTGGTTCCTTTTCTGCTTTTACATACCTACTTGATTTAACCAATGCTAATTAGGGATTACCTATCTTTGTAACTGCAGTAATTACTTTTTAATGTTGTATTTCTACTACACACAATTTAATATAAGCCAACATGGAATTGGTAACTATTAACCTGTTATGTCAGATAAAAAAGACTTGTTTTGATTAAATAAATATTTCACAATGAATACGGTGAAAAAAATATTTGATAGCACAGGGGGTTGACATACTTTCAAGGAGCACTGTATAACAGAAATAAAAACAGTAATCTAACATGATTTTTCTTCATTTAGACAAATGAGGGTTGAATAATTACTGTGACGTCAATCCTCGCAAGCCAGGGGTATCGAAGACGTTGAGTATCTGGGGTGCCTTTGTCATAGTTTCTATGGAGCCCGCATAAACCCACAACGTTCTGTTCATCTAGGAGAGAGGTGAGTCAACACACTGAAACAAAGAAACTCCAATATAGAAATAATAATAAGGTCTATGCAGTTACAGAACCACACACTTCCATATTTGTTGATCAAATTAGGACTCATACCAATTATTTCATCAAAGGTTTTATCCAATTCATCACCACTCTTTACTTTAAAGTAATGAGTCTCCCCATCCCTTTTTGTCACAAGTGGTGTAATATCTTCATCATAAATATCACTTCCAACACCAAAAATATAGATATCTGAAAAAAGACAAGAGGAAGTGCCCAAAACATTAGGCATGAAATAAAATCAGGAGCATTCACAACCTTTAGATGATAGCTAGCTCAAATATGTTTTAATATTCTAGAACCACAAATAGTTAATAGTAATAGTTAATAGTAAAAATGTTGATATTAACCAGGAACAAGTGTTGTGTGCTACAATTAAAGAGTAGAACATCATGTAAAGACAACAAATATATAGACCTTACCAAGATTTTTATCCCGTTCATCTTTTTTATTCATGTAAACTATTTCCTTGATTTTGGCAACCGTTTCTTCGGGTCTACCTCCCATGTTGTAAGCACCTGTATGTAAGTAAATGTTACTGAGCTGAGCAAAGCAGTGGGTAAAAAAAGTTAAAACTGTAGTTCATTCAAAAATACACAAATACATGTGAATAGTAGTGTTATAATACCATCTGTGAAAAAGATGAGGACATGGTAAAGCTCCTTAAATAAAGTTTCATTTCGCTGTTTTTGGATAGCCATGCGCTCCAGAATGGTTTTAAATGCAAGGTTGAGATTGGTCCCAACATTTTCTCTTGCTGTAAAGAAGTGCACACAATGTTTATATTTTTTACATTATATTTAATCCAGTCACTGGAGAAGTCAATTCTCAGGGCATTAATGATGTACAGTAAAACATATTCAGTATAAAAATATATTTTTGTAAATGTTTGTCTACATATATACAGTTAGGTCTGGAAAAAATTGGACACTGACACAAGTTTTGTTATTTTGGCTGTTTTCCAAAATATATTCAAATTACAGTTAAATAATAAATATGGGCTTAGAGTGCAGTCTCTCAGCTTTAATTTGAGGGTATTCACATCCAAACTTGAGGAAGGGCTTAGGAATTACAGCTCTTTAATATGTAGCCCCCTCTTTTTCAAGGGACAAAAAGGAATTGGACAACTGACTCAAAAGCTGTTTCATGGACAGGTGTGGGCTATTCCTTCATTATTTGTTCATCAATTAGGCAGGTAAAAGGTCTGGAGTTGATTCTAGGTGTGGCATTCGCATTTGGAAGCTGTTGCTGTGAACCCACAACATGCAGCCAAAGGAGCTCTCAATGTAAGTGAAACAGGCCATCCTTAGGCTGCAAAAAAAGAAAATCCATCAGAGATAGCAGGAACATTAGCAGTGGCCAAATCAACACATTCTGAGAAAAAAAGAACGCACTGGTGAGCTCTGCAACACAAAAAGGCCTGGACGTCTACAGACAACAGCGAGACAACAGCAAGACAACAGCGGTGGATGGTCGTAGGATCCTTTCCATGGTAAAGACCCCTTCACAACATACAGCCAAGTGAAGAACACTCTCCAGGAGGTAAGCATATCATTATCCAAGTCTACCATAAAGAGAAGACTTCACGAGTGCAAATACAGAGGGTTCAGCACAAGGTGCAAACCATTCATAAGCCTCAAGAATAGAAAGGCCAGATTAGACTTTGCCAAAAAAACATCTTAAAATGCCAGCTCAGTTCTGGAATTGCATTCTTTGGACAGATGAAACTAAGATCAACCTGTACCAGAATGATGGGAAGTAGAAAGTATGAAGAAGGCTTGGAGTGGTTCATGATCCAAAGCATACCGCATCATTAGTAAAACACGGTGGAGGCAGTGTGAAGGCATGGCCATACATGGCTTCCATTGGCACTGGGTCACTAGTGTTCATTGATGATGTCACAGAAGACAAGAAGCAGCTGGATGAATTCTGAAGTGTATATGGATATGATGTCAACTCAGATTCAGCCAAATCCAGTGAATTGGACGTTAATTGGACGGCACTTTACTTTACAGATGGACAATGACCCAAAACATACTGTGAAAGCAACCCAGGATTTTTTTAAGGCAAAGAAGTGGAATACTCTGCAATGGCCGAGTCAATCACCTGATCTCAACCTGATCGTCATGCATTTCACTTGCTGAAGACAACTTAAGGCAGAAAGACCCACAAACAAACAACAACTGAAGACAGCTGCAGTAAAGGCCTGGGAAAGCATCACAAGGAAACCCAGCATTTGGTGTCCATGCGTTCCAGACTACAAGCAGTCATTGCCTAAAAACAATTCTCGAAAAAGTATTAAAAATGAACATTTTATTTATGATTGTGTTACTTTGTCCAGTTAAATTTGAGCCCCTGAAATAAGGGGACTGTGTATGAAAATGGTTGCAATTCCTAAACATTTCATACAATATTTACGTTCAACCCCTTGAATAAAGCTGAAAGTCTGCACTTCAATTGCATCTCGGTTGTTTCATTTCAAATCCATTGCGGTGGCATACAGAGCCAAAATTACGAAAATTGTCAGTGTCCAAATATTTCCGGACCTAACTGTATATGTATGCATGTATGTAAATATTAAATATAGATATGTTTGTGTGTAAATGTTTTCTCACCATCATATTGAAAGTTTTTCAATTCAGCCAAGACGTCAACAAGTTTTTTTCGGTTTTTCCCAGAAAAGTCTATTATGTTGACAATCTCTTTTATATCAGAAGCAAAAAAAATAATTTCATAATTTGGGCTGACTGAAAAGGAGCTAACCTATGAAGGAGCAAAATTCAAAACAGGAAAACTTTTAGGGAAAGGACTACAATGCTGAATCAATAACTGTGGATGGTATACAGGATCGTCTGTCATTGTAAGCTCCCATAACCCAAAATACTATAGTGGTTATTTAGAGTCTTTTGCATTATAAGTTATTTAGAGTACTTTTCAGTATAAATTATTCACAGTTCTTTGGAAAAACACAATATACCATTAGAAAAAATAAATAGAAATAAACTTGAATAAAATAACGATTAACAAGAATTGAAAGACATGAAATAATTCTGTTGAACTGATCTGTTGAACAGTACTATAAAGTCACATCCCTTTAAGGGACAGAAGGAAATCAAGTGCTTGCACCTGGTGAAGTCATCTGACATCAAAGGCCTACACACTGACCATGAGAAGAACCTTGTAAATGGCCTTTGAGAAAATAAATCATTCTTGTGTAAAGGCAAACAAATAGAAGAGATTGCATTATGCGAAAGACCAGAAGGTGACAACCAATAAGCAGATTAGCTTATAGAGCAATAAATCCAAATTAAATGTGTGGTTTACAATGATGCCAGTATCTCAGAAGAGGAGTTGGTGAAAAGGAACATTGTCCTCTGTCTGCAGCCTTTTGTGAAGCACTGCGGCAGCTCTGTCATGGTTTGAAAGTGCCTTTTTGCCAACTGTGTATGGGATCTGGTCAAAATTCAACAATTGAATTATTTCTTTGTTCATCTGAACTGCTGGCAGGGGAGTTCTACCCCAACTACTGAATATGCTGACCTCCAGCTCAGTGCCTACTCTCCTTCCAACCGCTGTTAGTTTTACATTCGCAAAGATAGATCAAGCCAGCAGCATTCTAAAGACATATGTGTAACTAATAATTGGATACATGGTACAATAATGAATTTGTAGAAGTTTATTATTGATGAAAAACACATCAAATAATACACAGAGCGTTTGCGTAAGTAAAAAAAGACCCGTGAACGACTGATTCATTCAGTGTTATCATTCAATTGAATGATTGTTTCGTACATTTCATTTTCTTATAAACAATCTGTGATGACCTGTATTTCTTTATGAAGGGTTACACAGCTAATGCATTTACATACCTTTGTGATAAGTTTTATGACAGCATTTCTTGCTTTCTGAAACTCTTCTTCGTTAATGCTGTCAGAGATATCCATGGCAATGTATATGTTAAGCAATCCACCTTTTTCTACAGTAATCTTCTTTCCTACCAGATCAGTGTCATCTGAAAGGCACCAGAAGAATCTTATACTTCCACAATAATTAATGTATATTATATGCAGTTTTTAGATACTGTATTATACTTCCACAATAATTAATGTACAGTATCTCACAAAAGTGAGTACACCCTCACATTTCTGCAAATTTTTGAATATACCTTTTCATGTGACAACACTGAAGAAATGACACTTTGCTACAATGTAAAGTAGTGAGTGTACAGCTTGTCTAACAGTGTAAATTTTCTGTCCCCTCAAAATAACACAACACACAGCCATTAATGTCTAAACCGCTGGGAACAAAAGTGAGTACACCCCTAAGTGAAAATGTACAAATTGGGCCCAATTAGTTATTTTCCCTCCCTGGTGTCATGTGACTTGTTAGTGTTACAAGGTCTCAGGTGTGAATGGGGAGCAGGTGTGTTAAATTTGGTGTTATCGCTCTCACCCTCCCTCATACTGGTCACTGGAAGTTCAACATGGCACCTCATGGCAAAGAAATCTCTGAGGATCTGAAAAAAAGAATTGTTGCACTACATAAAGATGGCCTAGGCTATAAAAGGATTGCCAAGACCCTGAAACTGAGCTGCAGCACGGTGGCGAAGACCATACAGCGGTTTAACAGGACAGGTTCCAGTCAGAACAGGCCTCGCCATGGTCAACCAAAGAAGTTCAGTGCACAAATTTACACTGTTACTCAGCGTCATATCCAGAGGTTGTCTTTGGGAAATAGACGTATGAGTGCTGCCAGCATTGCTGCAGAGGTTGAAGGGGTGGGGGGTCAGCCTGTCATTGCTCAGACCATACGCCACACACTGCATCAAATTGGTCTGCATGGCTGTCATCCCAGAAAGAAGCTTCTTCTAAAGATGACGCACAAGAAAGACCGCAAACAATTTGCTGAAGACAAGCAGATTAAGGACATGGATTACTGGAAATATGTCCTGTGGTCTGATGAGACCAAGATAAACTTATTTGGTTCAGATGGTGTCAAGTGTGTGTGGTGGCAACCAGGTGAGGAGTACAAAGACAACTGTGTCTTGCCTACAGTCAAGCATGGTGGTGGGAGTGTCATGGTCTGGGGCTGCATGAGTGCTGCCAGCACTGGGGAGCTACAGTTCATTGAGGGAACCATGAATGCCAACATATACTGTGACATACTGAAGCAGAGCATGATCACCTCCCTTCGGAGACTGGGCCGCAGGGCAGTATTCCAACATATTAACGACCCCAAACACACCTCCAAGATGACCACTGCCTTGCTAAAGAAGCTGAGGGTAAATGTGATGGACTGGCCAAGTATGTCTCCAGACCTAAACCCTATTGAGCATCTGTGGGGCATCCTCAAACGGAAGGTCGAGGAGTGCAAGGTCTCTAACATCCACCAGCTCTGTGATGTCGTCATGGAGGAGTGGAAGAGGACTCCAGTGGCAACCTGTGAAGCTCTGGTGAACTCCATGCCCAAGAGGGTTAAGGCGGTGCTGGAAAATAATGGTGGCCCCACAAAATATTGACACTTTGGGCCCAATTTGGACATTTTCACTTAGGGGTGTACTCACTTTTGTAGCCAGCGGTTTAGACATTAATAGCTGTGTGTTGTATTATTTTGAGGGGACAGCAAATTTACACTGTTACACAAGCTGTACACTCATTACTTTACATTGTGGCAAAGTGTCATTTCTTCAGTGTTGTCACATGAAAAGATATAATCAAATATTTACAGAAATGTGAGGGTGTACTCACTTTTGTGAGATACTGTATATTACATGCAGTTTTTAGATACTGTATTATGTTTCCACAATAACTAATGTATATTACATGCAGTTTTTAGATACTGTATTACACTCTCCCCTCACAGCTGGAAGACGATGTATGTGAGACTATGGGGGAGATGAAACTGAAATATGTGAAAGGTTTGGCGAATATGGTGTGCATAAATAAAATAATACTGTGGACTGAGATGAAGACAAATAACAACTGGTTGATTGTTTAGGAGACCTACTGTCGGTTTCTGAAACCTGAAGGCTCTCTCTGATGGCACTGCCGAAAGCCTCTGTGATCTCCAGTGGTGTATCATAAGTATGTTTGTCTGCCACAAGAACAAAAGAACATGTTGACAACCACAGCGTTAAATTCCAAACCGTCTATGACAGTGAACTATACATTAGATTCTTTTAGGTGTCTTTCAGCATTGGACTAGTTGAAACTCTGCTGTGTTGCATGGAAAGTTTTTTTAGAGGGTGTTTTTTCTGGGTCCTCACAGTAACATTTAGGCTCAGACCCAGTCCACTGGCCATTTTCTTGACATACACGCTCCTTCGACCCCACCAATTTTAAACTGTTGTCACAGCGATATGTCACTTTGTCACCGATGCCAAAAAAATCTCCGGTCCTCCTAGCACCTGGTGGGATCCCAGGGTCAGCGCAACGATCTCCATCTCTAACTGTCAGAGAGTGGTAGGAGAAGGTCAGAGACAAATTAATGGGGAAGGGGTAAGGCAGTAGAAAGGGAATAACATGCAGTCTTTAGTGGGCATCTTTTAGAGTGGGTTATTAGGACCACAGGAAACTCTTTGACCTGAGGAAGCAGAGAGAGAAGACGGTTCACTACTCACTGCCACTGCTGCATATGGGAGTTCCCCCACTCCACTTCCCATTGGGTTGGCATTTACGGGAGGAGGAGCCACGCAGCGTGTATCCAGAATAACACTCGTATGTGGTTTCATTGTTGACAAAATATTGAGTTTGTACGGGAAAGACTGAACCACTTTCTAAAACCAGGGGGTTGGGGCATTCAATCACTTGAGAAGAAAGCAAATGGAAAAAGCACTGTTTAATTAGCATTAATTTACTTTCAAATACTGCCTTCATTAAAAATAGAACAAAGAAGTGTCACTTACTCCTGCACCTTTGAGTTGGCCTTCTTTTTGGACCTGGGGACCAAGCTCCACTCTTCTGGCAAGTGCGCGTTAAAGCAGGATAGGCATAGTACCCTTCCGGACACTGGTATACAAGCATACTGCCATAGAAATGCCCATTGCTTAAAGTGTAATAACCTCCTTCAATGCCCAAATTCATATCATTGCAGAGGGTTTCACACAGCACACCTACACCTGTAAGGTCAGTGAAGGAAAATGTTTTACACATGGACATTACTGTATGAAGGACCAAGGAAAGGTTGTGGATCTGTCTAGAATAGCAGAACACATCAAATCTAGTTTTATCAAATCTACATCTTCCAGAGTGCAAAGATTTCTGATGGAGTCAAAGCTGAAGATGTGTGTAAAGGGAAATCAAATTGCATTTGATTACTGTTGATTAGCATGATCTGAACTAATGCAGTCTTCAAATGTGAGTTTATATAATCACCTCCACAGTTATAATTGTTTGACATTTGACCTGCTGATACACAGTGCCTTTTGGCTGCACTAAGCTCATATCGGGGTGGAGCATACAGTGGATATAAAAGTCTACACACCCCTGTTAAAATGCCAGGTTTTTATGATGTAAAAGAATGAGACAAAGATAAATCATGTCAGAACTTTTTCCACTTTTAATGTGACCTATAATGTGAACAATTCAATTGAAAAACAAACTGAAATCTTCAAGGGGGAAAAATTAAGTGTGCAGTCTTATAACTGGGGATGTGGCTGTGTTCAGAATTAACCAATCACATTCAAACTCATGTTAAATAGAAGTCATTACACACATGCCATCATTTAAAATGACTGATTAATCACAAATAAAGTTCAGCTGTTTTAGTAGGATTTTCCTGACATTTTCTTAGTTGCATCTCAGAGCAAAAGCCATGGTCCGCAGAGAGCTTCCAAAGCATCAGAGGGATCTCAGTGTTGAAAGATATCAATCAGGAGAAGGGTACAAAATTTCCAAAGCATTAGATATACCATGGAACACGGTGAAGACAGTCATCATCAAGTGGAGAAAATATCCAATTCAATTGAACATCTGTGGGGTGATCTGAAGAGGACTGTGCACAGGAGATGTCTTCGCAATCTGACAGATTTGGAGCGCTTTTGCAAAGAAGTGTGGGCAAATATTGCCACGTCAAGATGTGCCATGCTAATAGACTCCTACCCAAAAAGACTGAGTGCTGTAATAAAATCAAAAGGTGCTTCAACAAAGTATTAGTTTAAGGGTGTGCACACTTATGCAACCAGGTTATTATGAGTTTTTTATTTTTTATTTTTCCCCCTCAAAGATTTCAGTTTGTTTTTCAATTGAATTGTTCACGTTATAGGTCACATTAAAGGTGGAAAAGTTCTGAAATGATTTATCTTTGTCTCATTCTTTTACATCACAAGAACCTGGCATTTTAACAGGGGTATGTAGACTTTATATCCACTGTATGCCTTTTTCCCCCTCTTTTCAGTGTTAACGATAAAGGGGACATCGTTAATTTTCTCATTTCATGAAAGTTTAATTACAGCAATAAAAATTTGCATTAAACCCTCCACTTCTACCACACATACATTAATAACTTTAATTTTTACATTTAGACAACCAATTTGCAAAATTATACAAAAATATTTTAATAATTCAAAAAAATTCGAACAGTGATTTACATGGCATAATGATTCGCTTCTCTATTCAGTGCATTTTCCTCACTTAAACAGAAATGGGATGAATAGACTGTGTAAAGTTTTACCAACCAGGATATGACCGGGACATTTTACTGGCCACAGTCTGAAAATGTTCTGCTACAATATGGCTATTACTGCAGATGTATTTCTGAAATCACAATATAAAAATTCTACACATGGCCTCTGTAATTAATAATTCAATTAAATACTTAAAGGAACACAGTTATCTTAGCATCATTGTGACCTTGAAAGATCAAATATTTTTAAAATGCTAATGTAACATTAAACAGTGCTTTAATCAGTAAAAGCACTGAATAGCAATTTTTACCAATGTAGTCTTGTGACTTATTTGTCCAAGTTCTAGTGAGTAAGACAGATCGTACTGCCTCTTTCTAGGATATAATATATAAGCTCTGAAGAGAAGTCAGTTGATTTTAAGTACCCATTTGTGCAACTAGATGGCTGGTGAAAGTAAGAGCCATCTAATACTACCGGTATGAAAAGATTGGACAACAAACTTATTGAGTGAATGTCATTATTGAGTAAACCTATTGGGCTTATTGAGTGAATGTCAGAGATTATCAGAACTAGCCAATTGCAGACAAACACTACTATACTTTGTATAGTAGTGAAATTATACCTTGTACTTTTCAAACTCATGTCTGTACATTAAGACTGGACGTAGGCCCCCTAGCATCTGTAAGGCTCCACTCGCAGAAGTCTAGACTGTATTTAGGAAGAGACGGCTCTGTGGTTTTCACATGTGGTCTGTAGTGACAATGGACAGGGTCAATGTGCTATGGTTAGCATTCCTGCAGGACATTGTTGACAGGACAGTTACTGTATCCATAATTAGAGTTCCTAAAGGTTTTAGGACATTTGTGTCAGAACGCTAAGCCCTGTAGTTAGGATATGAGGGCCTGATAAAAGAAGGCTTGTTAGACTTTATCTGAGTTATTGCTTAATGATGTCTCCATGATGAAACTTGTATCAAACCAGATTGGTTTTTCATTGATTTGATCAATGTCCACTAGTCTATATTTAACCTATCCAATTACAATGTGCTTGCTTATTCAGATATATCTGCATGACAGTTATTTATACCCATTAAACAAGTATTGATGATAAAAAGCTGCACATTGATAAAATAAATCCTTGTTGTATATATTCACTTGAAGTATATGTATTTTATTTTTTCTAGTCCAACTTATTTACTCAGAAAATATAAGACAAATGTTCTATAAAGATTCCTAAAGACAACAACAGGTATTAACATTTCAGGAGTAAAAGGACTTACCCGAAAAGAGAGGACATAGAAGAAGCGCCAAACACAAACTTGAGCATACAGAGAAATTCATGGTGGGTGACAGTTCTGAAAATGAGACAACCTAAAAGCGACTGTGTAATTATCCTGAAGGAAGGAGGGAAGGACCGTGATGAAGACATGACAAAAAGCACACTGTCACTGGTTAACCTTAAGTCAAATAAAAGAAGATCAATGACCTACTCAATGAGATATAGAAAGCCACACACCAACTTACCAACAAGTATCTATTTTTAATATGATTCATTTAATGAGGCTGAGACTATGACTTACTGATTATTATTATTAGCAGTTGTATTTAATATTTGTATTATAAACCCATCACTGAGATTGCCTGTTTAACAACGGGTTGAGCTTTGTAAAGGCCAAACATCATAATGTGTATTCACTTTGCTACAGCTGAATTTGTAAAAATAATTAGCTAATAACTAATAAATATATTTGAGCATTCTAATCATTATTTTGGTGACAAAATCCAATGGATGAATTAAAGGTGTTCTTTTGAATTCCCCTTTAATAAATGTCACGTCCAGTAAATTGACAAAAAAAGCCATTGTAAACAAGTCAAAGTGCACTTCACAATTTCCCGAAACACACTCGAGCTTTATTCAATGTGTAATGATTAAATGATGATTTGATTTATAGACTGTCATTTCTCTATTCACTGCACTGTGTATCTGAATGTAACTCATCCTAATCACACCATTAACTGTAATTATTTTATGAATAAAAGAAACTAAAATATGTTGATTAGCCTACTTCAATATTGACTGAACTAGCAGAGAAGCATTTGTTTTTCTGCACCCTTCATACCATGCTTTAAGGTGTTTGACAAATAAAATTTGCTCTGGTCACATTTTATAACCGTTTACTCACAAACTAGTTCATTTAGTCAACAATTCTCCATCTTGATAGTTGTTATAAGCTTACCTTACAGGAAAGGAGCCAGTAAGAATGGATATGGCTAAACATGTAGAATTGTATTGTAGAAGCAGAAACTAAAAAAAGATAACATATTGTAAAAATGACCCACTGATACTTGGGATTTTATCTTGGACACCGTATCTGTCATGTAGGCCCGCATGCCTTAAAAATTATCAATATATTAAAATTACCATTCATTTTATATTTTCTTTAAAACAGAAATTCATGCAATTTAACTATTCCACAAGAGAACAAAAATCTGTGTTCATTTTTCATTTTGCCAAGAATTATATTTGCAATATTTTTTTTCTGGAAGCGTTGTCTAATTTTACTCGTAGGATAATTATTTTGTGAAATTACTTAAGTACTTAAGTATTAAACAAAGTATTCTGAGACCACAAAAAATATTTTGTGGGAACTATATTAGTATTTTGAGGCCTCAACATTAGTTTAAAACTAGGACAACTCATTCAGAATTAGCTGGTCCTGAAGAAAACACACAACACACACAAGACGCATTGACTGCTGCAAGTCCAAGGTACAAATGTGTAGAACCTTTCCATGTAATTAAATCATTAACAAAAAACGAGTTCTAAAGCATTTTATTATCAACATTAGCTAGTTAATGTTAACTTGATTAGCTAAGGGTACCAAGCTTGCCTATCTGAATACCAAGCTCAGTAGTCTGAAGTTACCAAACAAGATGACAGCTTCGACCGCAACTAAAGGAGATAGATATTAACTTAACCTTAAGTTGCGGAACGTTTGATAGACTGACAGAGAGGATAGTTATACTGAGACTCATAAAAGCTTGGTAAAAACAAGTTTCTCATTAACATGTGTATAATCTCTAAGGGCTTATGCTAATAATTTTTTACAATGAATATCACTTTCTAGGTTTGCAACAGCCTTAGAGGCCATTGCAAGGCCGTAGCCATGGAGTCAACATTGGGGGGGCCAAATCAGTCAGGGGTCTGGGAGTCCCTCCAAGAAAAATCTAAAAAAATATTTATAAGACTCTTAACCACCAATATTTACACAATCTGATATTGCCGTTTTGTTGTCGTTCCTACAACATCATAATTAATGTTGCTCCAGGACCATCAGTGCAACTGACTTGTAGTTAGTTGGTTACCCCAGTAACAGAATATTCCCCTGCTCCCCACGCTTTGATCTAACCCTTACTTCAGAGACACCTGTGCCTAAACCTAACCTCAGTGGCACCAGTGCTTAAACCTAACCTCAGTTGTGCCAGCATTAATTATGATGTTGTAGGAACAACACCAACAAGGCGATATCAGATCTGTCATCAATGTTTGCTCCTTTTCTCACTCATCTCTATGTCACCTGCTCTCCCTGCCCAGTCGGCATCCTCATGCTCTCTCTCCCTCTCCCTCTCTCTCTTTACTCTGAAGACACTAGAGTGAACATGACATAAATATTATCAGTAAACAAGTGGTGTTTCTTGCCATGATGTTCAGGAATGGATTACTAAACCTTTCTGATCTGAATGGCAATGATTATTATATCAATAAATACTGACTCACCTCTTGTGCTACTGTATACTTCTATCATCTGACTGGTACTCATTGTCTCACTGCTCTCCTCTTACTTTTCTTCTTTTCTGAGGCTGCCCAAAAAACGGATGAATGTCACCGCCACCTTTCCTTTTGCTCAGGGTTGACACTCACTGTGAATGAAAGCTGACTAATAAAACTGCTTGCACTTTAATCAAACAAACACTAATAATGCTATTTATCATAAGCAAGTACAGCTATACAGTACACTATAAGAATATGCAAGCAATGAAAACAACTACTGTCTACATAGATTACACGTACTGCACAACATAAATGATTGACCCTTTATTCAGACTTCACATGGGCTTTCTGACAAATCTAACAAAATAAAGACATTAATGTTAGTTAAATATGCACATGAGCACTTTTGGTTAATAAGCATTAGAGGTAACTTTTATGATAGTGATGGTTGATTGATTAGCACCGTTCCGTTTTCGCTAAAAAGATTGGTTTTCGCACCATGTAATTACTGACACTTTATAGCAAAATATTATTTAATATTATTTATAATATTACTTTCTATTTTTGTTTATATAGCTCTAAATGACATGTTAAAGTTAAAACTATCACAATCGACAGTGATATATCCTACGTAACAGTCATATTACATTCTAGTTTTCCACTTTTTAATACATTTGAAAGTAATGAAATAGAGAGACGGTACAGTGTCTGACGTTGATTGTACCCAGGGACGTCACTAGAAATTCATTCATGGATTGGGGGCTAAGTCTCATTTTGGGTGGTCTGGGCATACTCCCCAAAACATCTTTTCATAATGTATTTTTAGAATAACAATGGGTGTAAAATCTATCAAAATAAGGTTATTTTTGGTCAAGGTTGGCTAAAAGTATACCTGTCTCATAGTTAGTGTTAGACACTGATTTAATATGACTTAAATTTTATCCAAATAAAGAAATTACAGTCCACTCTGTCCTCATCCAGCCAGCACCAACAAAAGGCACAAAAACGGCTATAGTTTATAGTAAATGAACATGATACAGTACATATTCTGTTTCTAAATGAGATTTCTCTGAATCATTTCATAACAGATTTAGTCATTAGCCCATTCATCTCGGAACGAAGTCATTAAAAAAAATGTATCATAATAAACCAGAAAAGGAACCAGGCAAGCCTACAATTAAACGTTTACTTATTAAGTTACCCTCAACCACAAATAACACTGGCCGTTTTTACAGCTTATTAGCCAGTAATAGGCTTACAAGTATCTACTAACTTACTAATTGGAATAGTCATAAGAATTGAGCAATTGCTAGCGAGACTGAAGATGAACTTTTCCCTGCCAAAGCTATTTCATTTCATAACACAAAAGCATTTGTTTTTCTTTCATTCGTGAATGACATTGATACAATAACTATCAATATAGGTGCCGATAACTGAATCTCTTGTCAAATGAAAAGACCAGAGAATCGTGGAAACCCCTGCTGTTTTACTGCCCAGTTGCCAAGGGTTGTTGATAAAGCCTGTATTACCCCCAAAAGCATGCATGGATGCGTACTTCGAAAATCCACCAGAAATAGTCGCGATACTATATTACTGTAAACAGTTTAAGTTTAGGCTTACTATAACGTAGCTACCGAATGTTGTAGCCAGCTACGTTTTTGTCTATCCTGACCAAAAAAGCATGCACGGAAGCGTACTTTGAAAAGCCACCAGAAACAATCGCAATATGACCATAAACAGCTTTTTTTAGGCTTACTATAACATAGATACTGAAGGTTATAGCCAGTGAAGTTTTGTCCGTCTGGAACAAATCCTAATGCATAATTTGTTTTAGACTGCGAGGAGATTCGAACGCGGGTCCTATAGTTCGCAGAGCCTCTTCTCTATCCACTATGCTATTTAACAAGGGGCAGTCAGTCAATCACTCAGCAAGAGACATTCGCTCTTCTTGGCCGGCTCCGCTTACTCTGTCCGGCAAAAAAATTAACATTTAATAACCAGATCTCCCTCCTCTGAACAGAATATGTTGCAAGACGTTAACTCCAAACCCAAACAAACATGAATCTGTTTGGCTAAAGCCCCCCTAAAATAGGTCTAGCGAAGTCCCTGATTGTATCTACCAACAGCAGACGATCAACGGCTTCTGTTGGGGTGCGGCACCACCACTTGGACAAACCACATGCAGAACTGCAGTTAACCGTAAAACTAGAACCGGTAGTAATAATAATGGCAATTTTAGTTATGATTTTGATATGATTTTGATAATTTATATATTAATAGGTTATATTGGAGGGGGGGCATTTTGAGCATATTTAAATAATATATAGCTCCGGAAAAAATTAAGAGACCACTGCACCTTTTTCTTTCCTATCCAAAGAAGTCGAAAAGGAAGGTTTTAAGTGAGGAACAGAAGGGTTAAAATTATTAAGAGACCACTGCAAATTGAACGCTTCTGTTCCTCATTCAAAACTTTCCTTTTCAACTTTTTTGGAAAGGAAAGAAAAAGGTGCAGTGGTCTGTTAATTTTTTTCAGAGCTGTGTATTGTAATTATGGCCTTGGGTCATTGTGATATCTGTAGCATTTAATGCTTGTTATTATTGTGTTAATCCTCACATAGTACATGCTTTAGCAGTGAGGTGTTCTCAGGATACACTTGTGATTGCAGGAATACATAGGTACAGTATATTGGCTTATTTTTGTTTTGTTGTTGTATGCAAATGATGATGTTTCATTCTATACGGGTAGATGTGTAGCAACGTTGAGTAAAGGCATGTCTATGTTGAGTATGTTTTTGTGTGGTTACGTACTCCCTCTTGTGGCCTTGTGTGTTCTGATCGGTTTTGATTTGTTCTGTGCATGGTGAAATCAGGTGAAATGTCCCTCTGGGGTTACCGTTGGAGAAGAGTAAAGAGAAGTTTTGACTATGTGTTATGCCTATCCTGTACGATTTTTATTGTATTCATTAAAAGTTAAACAACATGTAGTCTCCCATCCCAGGACCGACCAGGCCCGACCTTGCTTAGCTTCAGAGGTAAACCAGCAATGGGATGCACAGAACTTCCATAGACATATAGACAGAACTTACTCAGTTTGCCATGCTTGTCATTCTCACTAACATTCACCTAATCATATATTCTACAGTTAGAGGTAAAGGAGAATCCAAAACAATACACTTCTTCTGCCTTACAAACACACCTGTTGAAAGAGGAATTGGAGTCTGGCCTGACATCCTGATCTCTCCCACAAGGCCACCTTTATAATAAAAGCAGTACATATATTTTGTGTAAACTAAGCTTACACGGTCAGCCTCCATTCCTTATACAGAAGAGTTGGTGGTTAGGCTACCTGCTCTGCTGGACATTATTGCCTGTTGGACCTCCAACGGTGCCTATAGACCAGCTAAATTTGGCAGTAATTTGAGGCCTATAGGCATATTAATTCAATTAAACCTCTGAATCATATTGAACATTAACACTTCTATCTTAAATTCATACACACTCTGAACTCTAGTGCTGCTAAACTAGGCTGTGAACACACGAGAACGCTATGAATATTCTTTGAGGAGTTGTGCACTTCCTGGTATGAACAAAATGAGAAACAGATAGAAAGGAGAAATATTTTCTTTTTTCTTTCACCATTATTCCATTTCCAATTTTAACAGAGGAAATGAGAATTAAGTCTATTTTTGTTATGAATCCAAAAATGATGAACGAAAAACGAGACATTTTCTGATTGGTCAATATTCATTTGAAATCGGAAATCAAATAGTGGAAGTCAAATATCAAAAAACAGATCGTTTTCTGTTAATCCGTTTTCCTTTATTTAGACATAATCCAATGACCGAAAGGTACACGGACCAGTCAAGGGCGCCTGTGCTAATTTCCCAGACTACATCTTTATTCAAAATAGCTGCCCTAATAACTCATAATGGGTTGAGTTAATTAGTAGGAGAGACAATAATGTTTTCAAACTTGATGATAGCATGTTTGGATAATTTGCACAAAAAAACTTTGATTAACATTTTCTTCTCAGACTCCCTGTAAGTACAGAAAATACAATATAACCCACAGAAAACCTGACTAAATTCAATTAAAACAATATGAAAAAATGAAAAAAATCTGACAAGGGCCAAACACATTTTCCCGGTGCTGTAGCCTATATTGTTAATATTTACAGAAAATCAATTTCACCTACTTTATCCGTTTATGGCATAACATCAACAATTGTTCTCTTTAATTCCATTCTGACTCTGTGCTAGACTACTATCCCCATTTATGGAATTGTTAGTGTAGCTGATCTTGTCCGTTAAGTGTCCTGCACAGGGTGCTGTGATTTGGATTGGATGGTAAATGGGTGCCCAGACTGTTTGTGGTCACCATACAGTGGATATAAATAGTCTACACACCCCTGTGAAAATGCCAGGTTTTTGTGATGTAAAAGAATGAGACAAAGATAAATCATGTCAGAACTTTTTCCACTTTTAATGTGACCTATAATGTGAATAATTCAATTGAAAAACAAACTGAAATCTTCGAGGGGGAAAAATGAAAATTAAAAACCTTACAATAACCTGGTTGCATAACCTGGTCCCATGTCACTGACTGTAAGAGAAGGGGTGTTTACCGGTGTGATGACAAAATGTAATCTCATAACAGCATGGCCACTTAACCATCCAGCTTCCAATTGGTTCATCTTCTCTCCTTCCTCTGTATAAGTTTCCCCCAGGTTGATTCTCTAAATGAGAATTGGTTCCTTTATTTTACCAACTTACCTGGAAAAATAAAGGCTAGATGAAATAAAAATCTCACCTATTTATCAAAACATCTTTAATTCATCTGTCTTAAATGCTCTATTTCTCTTTACTGTTTCTGTCCATCCCATCATCACCACGACCGCTTTCTCTCTTGTTTTGTCAGAGCTCTGACGTTGCAGACTACCAAAAGAGAAACAAGGCCCATTGCAACGGTACTGGGACTGAAAGATGCTAACAAAACAAGATCTCTGCTCACATCACCCAGTAATTGGGGAAAACTGGAGAGCAGGCTGGCTTTTGGAGTCATTTGCCAGTTAAAATTCTCCAGGTAACCTGGTGAAAAATATATCTGTGTCTGATAAGTAATAGTGTCTGATAAGTTACTCAAATGTAAACATTTGTACAGATTAATGGTGGGTGGGACAATGAATGCCAAATAAAAGGGGCCTTGCTGCTTAAGGAAAATTGGGTAATAACCAGACAAACAAGTAATAACTAGAAAAACTGTACAGTATCAGATTCGGTTTTGTTTTCACTAACCTGTTTCAATGTTTCGCCATTCTTCATCTCAACCTCTTTCCAGGTTAACTGCCTGTAGCCCAACACTTTGTCCCCAATTCTGGCCATCAGTGTTCTGGATCATGATGTTTCACTGTGGGCCCTGACTGCTCAGAACACTACTAGGCTAAACATCCTCAAAGAAGCATGCCACTTATCCTTCTAGTAATACCAAACATGCATCTGTCTATTCAAATATTCCTTAACATTACTTGGATACTGCATACCACAGTGTCCAACCCCCCCCCCCCCTTAAGAGAACCTAAGTCCTTGGACTGTGTTTTAGGATTACCTGGCATGACGACTCTTAGCTGTCCCTGCACAAAGTCCACCTGGTTGTTTTGCAGAGCTACACAGTGATGATAGGCCATTTTCACAAGATTCCCTGTGCCTTTAGAGCTCACACATGCCCAAAACATCAGTGAGCCACCACCATGCTTCACAGTGGGGATGGTATTCTGTTCACTATAGGCCTTGTTGACCCCTCTCCAAACATAGCGCTTATGGTTGTGATCATAAAGCTCTGTTTTGGTCTTGTCACTCCAAATTACAGTGTGCCAGAAGTTGTGAGGCGTGTCAAGATGTTGTCGGGCATATTGTAACTGGGCTTTTTTGTGGCACTGGCGCAGTAAAGGCTTCTTTCTGGCAACTCGACCATGCAGCTCATTTTTGTTCAAGTATCGTCGTATTGTGCTCCTTGAAACAACCACACCGTCTTTTTCCAGAGCAGCCTGTATTTCTCCTGAGGTTAGCTGTGGGTTTTTCTTTGTATCCCGAACAATTCTTCTGGCAGTTTTGTCTGAAATCTTTCTTGGTCTACCTGACCTTGGCTTGGTATCAAGAGATTCGCAAATTTTCCACTTCATAATAAGTGTTTGAACAGTACTGACTGGCATTTGCAAGGCTTTGGATATCTTTTTATATCCTGTTCCATCTTTATAAAGTTCCATTACCTTGTTACGCAGGTCTTTTGACAGTTTTCTGCTCCCCATGGCTCAGTATCTAGCCTGCTCAGTGCATCCATGTGAGAGCTAACCAACTCATTGACTATTTATACACAGACACTAATTGCAATTTAAAAAGCCACAGGTGTGGGAAATTCACCCTTAATCCTTACACCTGTGTCTGTCACCTTGTGTGTCTGTAACGAGGCCAAACATTCAACGGTATGTAAACTTTTAATCAGGGCCATTTGGGTGATTTCTGTTCTCATTATGATTTAAAAAGGAGCCAAACAACTATGTGATAATGAATGGCTTCATATGATCACTATCCTTAAATAAAAAGCAGTTTTTTGCATGATCCGTCATATTTTCAAAATCAATGCCAAAATTTCACAATTTCTGCCAGGGTATGCAAACTTATGAGCACAACTGTATATAACACCATCAACAACCTCTTTAATATATTTCAGTCTACCTTCCCTTCCTAGCTCCAGATGACCCATGTTATGCTGTGGGAGTCCCATCCCATACCTTCCATCTTCACTGCCAGAACACACCTTAAACACCTCCTGGGACATGCTGCTCCCCACAAATGAACCAGGTCAGTAGTCAAAACTCAGGCTCAGTCATATTATTACACCCTCTGTCTGCCTCCTTCTCTGTGTTTGTGCTTTTATTTGCATATTGGGGACAGGTGGATCTGATTGGGTCGTTAAGGTGACAGGTTGCACCTGGGTTTGAGACCAACTAGAAGCTAAATGTTCCTGGTGCCCAGTCCTGGCTCTCTCTCCCCCACAAGAACCATGTTGTTCTGTGATTTGGTTGATTTGATCCGGTGCACCCCTCAACACTTATACAATTTACACTCATCCAGGCTTCTCCACTCACATGTCTAATTTCACACTTCACAGGTCAGTATCCCTTTGTAGTTTTTATACTTTGTTTTTTAATAAACATTTTTGTTACTCCTTTAATGGCAACGTGTGTACTCCCTTGCTTGTCACCGTCAAAGAGCTGGGTTGTGACAACATAACATGCATCCGATCCATTTTCCTTTTAATGACGTGATCACTGATTAGGATTGGATTTAGAGTTTGTGTAGACAATATACCTAAGTTCAACATATGCAGATGTACTGGTTATCTAAGTATCAGTTTATTTGGCTAGTTAGGTTATTCAAGCAGCATATTTCTGTAATGGGAAACACTTATATGTCACCCCACTCAGATGCAGGTAATCCCCTGAGAAGTACAAGTGGAGTCCCATTGACAGTCTCACTGCTGGTTTAACTACTTCTGCTTGTTTAGCGGACAAAGTCAACCACTGAATCAAACCAACAGTGTTAAGTCACTCCATGATTTCCATATCAACAATTCCCCAGGTTTCACATGCCCATGCAATACTGCTGAAACTAACAGTAATTGATTATTTTCAAGTAAAAGTGTAAGAAACTGGTGACTGACTGACCATAATTATTCAGTGATCCTTTATTAAAGACTGGACATAGGACGGTAAGTCTGAGCTGTTTAGATATTAGTTAAGATAATATTTAATATCTTAGTCCAAGTACTCATCATACCTTTATCAAAATCATGTACAAGATCAGTTATAACTCATGAAGCGACCATAGTCTACACACCCACAACAACGGCTCTGTTGTGTTACATACTAGGATTATATAGGTACAATGCTGAGAAATATTTTTTTCTAGACTTTATTTATCCATGTTTTTGGCGATTAATATTTTCATGTTTTCAACAACTTTTCTTTTAATAAAGGGAATATGAATGAACAAACATTTATTTTGTGTTTGAAAAATGTTTTGCAACACAAAATACATGCTCACTTACAGGGATGTAAACAAATTTGCACACAATTTTATAGAGATGCACTTTATGTCTGCATAGGACAGTTCTGGACACTGATATCAAGTCATAAACATGTTACCAACTCTTGACATTTTGCATTTATATTTCTTTCAATGTAGAATAGATGTTTGATAGTGAATCCTTGTTTCATGTGGATAGTTTCTGATATCCCTATGAAGAGTGAGCAAGGGCCTGATTTGACTACAAATAGAAAAGTTCAACTATTCAACCCTTCCTTTTCTTTAGGGAACCTGGTCTGAGAGATGTCAGCTGATTATTAAGCCTTTGATTATGGATTTGGGAGTGCCTGTTCAGGGCTACAACAAAATTGTGAAGCATATGGTCCCTGAAAGGGTTTGATACATCTGAAAAATGTGAACGTTTGAAAATAAAATTCTCTACTTTAATTTCTGAATTCACTGTAAAGAATACATAAAGTTCATTTAAAATATTTAGTTTGTTTTGCTTATGGAAATAATAAATGCATTACATTTTGTTTCATAAATAAGTGAACATACAGACGGGTGGCAAATTAAAGGAAAAACCTGAATAAATGAGTGGAGGAACATAATGAATGCAGATGCTTCCGTATAGGTGTACTGATCGTAAACTCATATGAAGACATAATCCAATGACCGAAAGGTACACGGACTCCACGGTGCATGTACCTTTTGGTCATTTCCCTTTCGGTCACTGGATTATGTCTTAATATAGGAAAACAGATCAACAGAAAACGGTTCGTTTTTTGATATTTGACTTCCAATATTTGATTTCCGATTTCAAACGAATATTAACCAATCAGAAACGGCTCGTTTTTCGTTCATCATTTTTGGTTTCATAACAAAAATAGACTTAATTCTCATCTTCTCTTTTAAAATAGGAAATGGAATAACGGTGAAAGAAAAACTAAAATATTTCTCCTTTCTATTTCTGTTTCTCGTTTTGTTCATACCAGGGAGTGCACGCCCCCTCATAGAATATTCATAATATCCTCATAGAATATTCATAGCATCCTCATAGAATATTCATAGCATCTTCATAGAATATTCATTGCGTTCTTGGGTGTTCACAGCCTAGTTTGGCAGCGCTGCAGTTCAGAGTGTATGAAGTTAAGGTAGAAGTGTTAATGTTCAATACTATTCAGATGTTTTATTGAATTCATATGCCTATAATTAGCCTTAAATTACTGCCAAATGTATTGTGGGTAAATAAAGCATTGTGCACATCTGTAAATCACAATCCACACGACAGTTTTGCATTTTGCAGTTGTATTTAAAGATCTGCGAATGCGTGATTAAAGAATTGCAAGAATTAACAATTTGCGTATGTACACATTATTCTTTTGCAAGTATTCAAAAAATATGTAGAGATACACTACTTAAGAATTACACACACAACTCCTTATTTACGCAGACAAATCACCAAATACAAGGACACCTCGCGATCTACAGATACAACTCCTTTCACTTGAGAGTTGTATTTCCTGAGTTATGCATAAGTAATTACTGATCTGTACTTGTACAATATTTTTTAGCAAATCGCTGTCTACATAAAAAAAAGCACTAGGACACGGATAAAAAAAACACTGGACACGGATACAAATCACTATCTACGGATACACTGTCCACAAATCCATGGATTAATGGATACGAAGCTATTTTTATGGGTTGCAAATCTGCTGTTGCCTGAATTAGTGCAAATGTCAGCTGACTACAATTGACCAATGGGAATTTAGGGGAAGGTAGATGTTTAACACGTTTAGCAAAGAATTCCATGCCGCCCGCGTGTGGGACGTCCTGGCTTGCACATTAATTTGATTCAGGTAAGAGCTTTAGGTAAAGTTTCTTTGTAAAGTGAACATCATTACTGTTGTATTATATGTGTTACTTATGTAGATGTTTATTGTATGTCAACCAAATTAATATAAGGAGACATTGTTTGGACACGAGTGACGGCAAAAGGTTAGATAATGTTGTCCTAATGTAGCTACAGTACGTGTGTGTTGTGTTAGCAATTGTTTTTGCTAAATTACAGTGCAGTAACCTCATGTTTGCAAAGTTAGTCTCATAACTAACCGTTAGTAATAACAAATGCTACCATTAACGAGTATATTGTTAGTTAATCAAGGTAAACATTTGCAACCCTAGCTACGAATAAATAATGTAATTATTAAATAAAATTCATACAGAACTTGCTTCAGATACTGATACAGACTAAATTGACTAATTTGCGTTGATTCTTGGTTAGCCAATTGCTTGAATACTGGCTAGCTTACAGATTACTCTGTTTTCTATGTACACCTCTAGGAGATAGACCAGGATAAGAACTGCGAATAACCGGTGCCCACTAACTGTTGATCATCTTGTAGCTGGTCTACAGACACCACTGGAGGTGCAACAGGGAATAATGTCCAGCAGAGCAGGTAGCAATTACATAAATACTTGTGAGAATGATAAGCATGGCATACTGAAGTTTTGTCTATAGAGGTTCTCTGCATCCCACTGCTGGCTTGCCTCAAGTTAGCAATGTAGGTGCCTATTTGGGAGACCAGATGTGGCACAAGTGTCCTGAACATTGTGCTGTCTTTTGGATGGGATGTTATAAGGGGATCCTGACTGGTCACTACAGATCCCATGGCACTGATAGTATGAATATGGATTTTAAACCATGTCATGGCAAAATATCAAATATGGGCCTCATAACAACATTGGTATCTAATCATCCCCAGTCTCCAATTGGCTCATTCAAACCCTTCTCTCCTGTTGTAACTATTCCCCCAGGTCATTGTTCTAAATAGGAATGCTTTCTCAGTCAACTTACCAGGTAAAATAACAGATTAAATAACAATCTCATCAGTGACCATATATGTCTGTTTATTCAGAGCTCGGATGCTGCAGACTATCACAGATAGGCTACCGGGCCTAAAAGGAGTTCATATCTTTGGGGTGGTGTAAACTATGGATGCATCTACGAAACATGGTCTCTGCTCACATCCAGTCACAAAGGGTAACTAAGCAGTAGCCTTTCATTTAGTATTGGGCTGGTAACCGAAATGTTGCCGTTTCAAATTCCCCAGCTGAAATTTCTTAGTATACCCTTGAGCAAAGCCTAAACTTTATTGCTCCTGTTGGTCTCTCTGGCTCAGAGCACCTGCTAACTGACCAAAATGTAAACATTTGTGGATGGAGAGGTGATTGGAATATGTAGGCTATGACAGCTGGCTGCTTGAGCAAAATTTTGGTTAAAGCCCTGATCTACCCAATTTAAAATTCAAGGGCTAGACATTTTTACCTGCACGTTTCTGATTGTTGATTTCTTTCTTTGGGAATGTTAGTGACTGTTCCCCTCTAATTGGATCAGGTGTGCAAGCTGTTGAGTATTTCAAATACATGGAATAACTGGGGGTTCCACAGGAGCTTTGACAGCCACTGCAAAAATCCCGCCATGTAATCTCCAGTCCAGAATCCGAACCAATAGAACATTTTATTTTGTGCTGAATTTCTATTAGTCATAGACACATGAGTGTGTAGAGGGAAACACACTAGATACCTTAAGGGAACGGAGGACCAGGCCACTTTCAGGGCATGTCCTCCTGAGTCAGTTTACTGCTTCCAGTACCTCTATAGTTCCAGCCAACTTTTTCATCCTCTTTATGTTATGAGAAATGTTTTTCCAGTCTGGATGCATCTTGTCCCGTAGTTGGATACAGCTTTGACATACTGTATACAGACTCAGTAGATACCATGGGCCATATGGTCTGTTTGCTTGACATGCATTTAATGTGTCTCCATATTTAATAAAACATTTTGAATTACCTATTTGTTGGTCAGTCATTCTTCAATATTCATACTTAAATTATCTATGAATAATAAATGTTAATGTAAGATATTTAAGCAAATAGGTTTGAAGGGGTATAGTGTATGACCAATATATGACAACTAAGGTCTGTTCTTAGGCACAATGTGACGAAGAATGCCTGGATACAGTTTTTGACATTGTATATCAGCCAGACACCTGAAACTTCCTGTGTTATTACTAATATAAACCTGTTACTAACTTGTACCAGACCTTATACCTAATCAACATTTAGTGTTTGAACAACCCAGTTTATAATTATATACAACACAGCTAATATAGAGTAAATACTAATACATTACATTAATCACTAATGTAAATAACAGTTCACACTAAGTACTAGTGTTTAATAGATTTTATTTCAGACAGGGGAGTTTTAATTGTTCTGCTACAGTCTGACAATGTTGCTGATTTTAGATTCTAAGGAAAAATCATGACCCCAAAATGAGTGTGCTGTACAGGTCTAGGCATACATGTGATTGTCATACAGTATCTCACAAAAGTGAGTACACCCCTCACATTTTTGCAAATATTTGATTATATCTTTTCATGTGACAACACTGAAGAAATGACACTTTGCTACAATGTAAAGTAGTGAGTGTACAGCTTGTATAATAGTGTAAATTTGCTGTCCCCTCAAAATAACTCAACACACAGCCATTAATGTCTAAACCGCTGGCAACAAAAGTGAGTACACCCCTAAGTGAAAATTTCCAAATTGAGCCCAATTAGCCATTTTCCCTCCCCGGTGTCATGTGACTCGTTAGTGTTACAAGGTCTCAGGTGTGAATGGGGAGCAGGTGTGTTAAATTTGGTGTTATCGCTCTCACACTCCCTCATACTGGTCACTGGAAGTTCAACATGGCACCTCATGGCAAAGAACTCTCTGAGGATCTGAAAAAAAGAATTGTTGCTCTACAT
>JACXGI010000232.1:43061-112907 GCA_016801175.1 Esox masquinongy | reverse complement strand
AAGGATTGCCAAGACCCTGAAACTGAGCTGCAGCACAGTGGCCAAGACCATACAGCGGTTTAACAGGACAGGTTCCAGTCAGAACAGGCCTCGCCATGGTCAACCAAAGAAGTTGAGTGCGCGTGCTCAGCGTCATATCCAGAGGTTGTCTTTGGGAAATAGTATGAGTGCTGCCAGCATTGCTGCAGAGGTTGAAGGGGTGGGGGGTCAGCCTGTCAGTGCTCAGACCATACGCCGCACACTGCATCAAATTGGTCTGCATGGCTGTTGTCCCAGAAGGAAGAGGGTTAAGGCAGTGCTGGAAAATAATGGTGGCCACACAAAATATTGACACTTTGGGCCCAATTTGGACATTTTCACTTAGGGGTGTACTCACTTTTGTTGCCAGCGGTTTAGACATTAATGGCTGTGTGTTGAGTAATTTTGAGGGGACAGCAAATGTACACTGTTATACAAGCTGAACACTCACTACTTTACATTGTAGCAAAGTGTCATTTCTTCAGTGTTGTCACATGAAAAGTTATAATCAAATACTTGCAAAAATGTGAGGGATGTACTCACTTTTGTGAGATACTGTATATAAACAAACTGGACTAGAACATGAAACGTTTTACTGGTAGTTGAGGGTCAGGCTGGTCTTCAAGTTTCATCAGACATTCTGCCAGGCTGTCCACCCAATCCATACCTGGCAAGTTGTGTTCACCTACTACTTGAAACATTTTTCAAGCACTCATTTCAAATTGAACACTGATTTTGCTGTAGTTTCTGTAGTTTAGTATAATATATAGTTTAGTATAATCTACATAAATCTACAGAGGTTCTCCTTTGTCATATGCACAACTCAGGAAATACAACTCTGCAAATCTAACGCACTTGCAAATCTTTATGGTACTTAATTTCTTTGACCCACCCATCAGAAATAAACGAGATCTCAAGTGAAAGTGAGTTGTATCTGTTGATCGCGAGTTGTCCTTGTATTTGGTGATTTGTCTGCGTAAATAAGAAGTTGCGTGTGTAATTTTTAAGTTGCGTATGTGCACATATTTTTTGTAATACTTGCAAAAGAAAATGTGTACAGACGCAAATTGTTAATTCTTGCAAGTCTTTAATCACTCATTCACAGATGTTTTAATACAACTACGAAATGCAAAACTGTCGTGTGGATTGTAATTTACAGACGTGCACATAGCTTTATTTACCCACAAGACATTTGGCAGTAATTTGAGGCCATATACAGGCATATGAATTCAATAAAACATCTGAATAGTATTGAACATTAATACTTCTACCTTAACTTCATACACTCTGAACTGTAGTGCTGCTAAACTAGGCTGTGAACACACGAGAACGCTATGAATATTCTATGAGGAGGCGTGAACTTCCTGGTATGAACAAAACAAGAAACAGAAATTAAAAAAAAGGTGAAAAAAATCTTTTTTTCTTTCACCATTATTCCATTTACAATTTTAACAGAGGAAATGAGAATTAAGTCTATTTTTGTTATGAATCCAAAAATGATGAACGAAAAACAAGCCGTTTTCTGATTGGTCAATATTCGTTTGAAATCGGAAATCAAATAATGGAAGTCAGATATCAAAAAACGAATCGTTTTCTGTTAATCCGTTTTCCTTTATTTAGACATAATCCAATGACCGAAAGGTACACGGACCAGTCAAGGGCGCCTGTGCTAATTTCCCAGACTACATCTTTATTCAAAATAGCTGCCCTAATAACTCATAATGGGTTGAGTTAATTAGTAGGAGAGACAATAATGTTTTCAAACTTGATGATAGCATGTTTGGATAATTTGCACAAAAAAACTTTGATTAACATTTTCTTCTCAGACTCCCTGTAAGTACAGAAAATACAATATAACCCACAGAAAACCTGACTAAATTCAATTAAAACAATATGAAAAAATGAAAAAAATCTGACAAGGGCCAAACACATTTTCCCGGTGCTGTAGCCTATATTGTTAATATTTACAGAAAATCAATTTCACCTACTTTATCCGTTTATGGCATAACATCAACAATTGTTCTCTTTAATTCCATTCTGACTCTGTGCTAGACTACTATCCCCATTTATGGAATTGTTAGTGTAGCTGATCTTGTCCGTTAAGTGTCCTGCACATGGTGCTGTGATTTGGATTGGATGGTAAATGGGTGCCCAGACTGTTTGTGGTCACCATACATCTGTTTTCCTATATGAAGACATAAACCAATGACCGAACGGTACACGGACCCACCTGAATAACGTGTCGTGTTAACGTCTCGTCTATGCTGTGCTAGCAAGTGATGAATCGCATCTTCGTTGTTAGCTCTAGCATTGCTGTGAGCTAGCTTCTTTATTTCACATTGAACCCCACCCTCTTTGCATAAACGAAACATTAAAACGCTTAATGTTATTAGAAAAAAGCGGATATAATGAAAATCGATTATTCCGTTTTTGGAATAAAACGAATAGCGAGAATACGGAAATGCACCAGGTTGGTGACAGCTCCGTTAAAATCGGAAACGTAAACAATGAAACACGTCCAGAAAAACTTGTTTTCTGCTAAATCATTTTTCGTTTCGACACAATAAACGAGAAACGATTTGACATTGGATTTTGGCACATAACCGCTATAAACCAAACTGTTTTGGTCGTTATCTAGATAAAAAAAAATCGAATTAGGAATTATCCATTTGCACCCAGACCTTTAAAGAGAAAAAATGAACTGATAGAATTACTTCAGGAAATGTCGTTATACTATATGTGTAAGTTTTGTTTATATTGATCTTGTTCATTTAATTACCAAAATATCATGATCTGATCAGCTGACTAGCCTGTGTATCCCCCATTCACTCAAGTGGGTGAATGATATTAATATAATATTAATATACTGCAGTGTGAAATTACTCGGGCCGATGTATTTGTTTTTTATTTAGGCATAGTTGCTGGGTACGTTTGACTATGTGTAATAAAGTGAATGCCTTTTGTATTCAGGCACTGTTGCTCAACTGCAGGGGTCCTACGCGGTCCTAAGAGGTAGAGAAAAAGTTCGCGAGTGGGAAGTATGGCGATACTTGTGATGGCTGAGTAGCGCACATATTAATGAAAATTAAACACAAAAAGAAACTATTCGCGACTTTTTCCATTTGCATGCTCCGAATTTGAAAACCTCCACGCAGTTCTATGAGAGCATCTCATCCCTAGTAGGTTTAATGACGGAAAATAGAGCAATCGACCGGAGGAACTTTGTGCAGTGCAGTTAGTTGCAGGTGCAACAATGTATTTATTCAACAGCTGCACGGTACCTAATGATGTTGTTTAGACGACACGTAACACGTTATAGAGGCGCGTTCATGTTAAGATCTTCAATTATCGATTCACTCGTATAACTGATACGTGACGAGTTCGTGTCGTCTTAACGTTGGCACGTCATGTGTGTGTTGTGGACATGTCTAAGAAAAAACGCGTCTCCATTGATGGACTGTGTTAATTTAAGATGTACGTTTAAGGCGCTGTTCAGACGCTATGTGACTTGGTGAGTCGTATCAGTAGCTTCCCTAGGCCTATTAAATGCACGAACCACCCCTCGTACCTAGGCCTATTAAAAGCACGAACCACCCCTCATAAACCACCCATCAAATGGGATAACCAATGAACGAATCGTGCATGGATCTACACGGACCCAAAGAGTCGCGCCAAATTTTGAATAGCCTTCACTTCAGCTGTTGAGCGCGTTTTGTGAGTTCTGTTTGTCAAAGAAGATATAGTTACAATTGAAATCTAATTGGGTGAGTTTAATGTTTACTGTCTACCTAACGTTAACTTGATTATTCAGTGGGCTCTATCTTTTTAGTTTTTTTTTAGTTTTTGGCTTTTGTTATAGTAGACCTATTATACCAAAAAAACGTGGTGTGAGCAAGGCTAAACTTTTTGGTCCGGGTGCTAATGGATAATTCCTTAGTCGATTTTTTTTTATGTAGATAACGACCAAAACAGTATGGTTTATAGCGGTTATGTCCCAAAATCCAATATCAAATTTCTCGTTTACTGTGTGGAAACGAAAAATGAATTAGCAAAAAACAAGTTTTCCAAAAACCGAATAACGAGAAAAGAATCGATTTTCATTATATCAACTTTTTTCTAATACCATTTAAACGGTTTAATATTTCGTTTCTGCAAAGTGGGATTCAATGTGAAATGCCTGTCATTGGCCAATTTTAAAGCTAAAACGTAGGTCTACTTCCTTTCAAAATAAGAGTTGGACCTCATTTATAGTGTTAATCTACAATCTTGTAACTAATCAATTCAAATCTAACTAATCTAACTAATCAATTCTAATCAATTCAAATCTAACTAATCTACAATCTTGTAATTAATCTATTTTTTGTTTTATGTCAGTTCTTTCTGAATAGGTGAAATGTAGCAATGCTGGTGTTGTCATTCCATTGTATGTGCTCGGGAAAGGAGGATAGTATACTTTCAACAATAGGACATCATTCAATAACGACAGTGTTGAAATAAAATATAGTATATAAAGTAACAAAAAAAACTACAGCAAAAACAAATTGGCATTCATTTGTTGTCTGTTGACATGCCAAATATTTTCTGTTCCTCTGATGTCTTGCCACAGGTGTCTTGAATCTTCGTAAAATGAGCTTTATTAGCTGTAATTACAGTTCGCAGTCTCCTGGCGCATGGTGACTCTTAAAAGGTGCGTGCTATGGACAGACACATGGATCACTGCTATTGCATGCAGTTCTCTCTTGAAATTCTTAGGTCAATCATGTCAGATTACTGTTAAAAGGGAAGGATTTTTTTGTGGACAAATCTGTTGCTGTACCTCAGCTTGTTTTAACTGTCCCGGATTTAACCTGGTTACAGATACTCGGCCTAAACCCCAAAGAGCAAACAACATGGTTCATGCACAGTGGTCACGTTAAACTTCCTAGTATGGTTGGAATCTAGGAAGAAACCTACAAAGGAACCAGACTCTGAGGGGTGACACTCATTACATTCTGATAGTTAGCAATTGTTTAATTGTCACACTAATAACCAGGAACTTAGTAACATACACCGATCAGCCATAACATTATGACCACCTGCCTAATATTGTGTAGGTCCCCCTTTTGCTGCCAAAACAGCCCTGACCCGTCGAGGCATGGATTCCACTAGACCTCTGAAGATGTGCTGTGGTATCTGGCACCAAAACGTTAGCAGCAGATCTTTTAAGTTCTGTTAGGTTTGAGGTGAGGCCTCCATGGATCGGACTTGTTTGTCCAGCACATCCCACAGAGGCTCAATTAGATTGAGATCTGGGGAATTTGGAGGCCAATTCAACACCTTGAACACGTTGTTGTGGTCCTCAAACCATTCCTGAAACATTTTTGCTGTATGGCCGGGCGCATTATTTGCTGAAAGAGGCCAATGTCATCAGGGTATACCGTTGCCATGAAAGGGTGCACATGGTTTGCTTAGGTAGGTGGTACGTGTCAAAGTAACATCCACATGAATGGCAGGACCGAAGGTGTCCCAGCAGAACATTGCCCAAAGCATCACACTGCCTCTGCCAGCTTGCCTTCTTCCCCTAGTGCATCCTGGTGCCTTGTGTTCTCCAGGTATGCAACAAACACACGCCATCCACGTGATGTAAAAGGAAACGTGATTCATCAGATTAGGCCACCTTCTTCCATTGCTCCATGGTCCATTTCTGATGCTCCCGTGCCCATTGTAGGTGCTTTCAGCAGTGGACAGGGGTCAGCATGGGCAACCTGATTGGTCTGCGGCTACGTGGCCCCATACACAACAAACTACGATGCATTGTGTGTTCTGACACCTTTCTATCAGTAACAGCATTAACGTTTTCAGCAATTTGAGCTACAGTAGCTCGTCTGTTGGATCGGACCACACGGGCCAGCCTTCACTCCCCACGTGCATGAATGAGCCTTGGCCGCCCATGACCCTGATGCCGGTTCACCGCTTTTCCTTCCTTGGACCACTTTTTGAGACTGACCACTGCAGACCAGGAACACCCCACAAGGGCTGCAGTTTTGGAGATGCACTGACCCAGTCGTCTAGCCATTACAATATGGCCCTTGTCAAAGTTGCTCAGATCCTTACGCTTGCACATTTTTCCTGCTTCTAACACAGTAACTTTGAGGACAGAATGTTCTCTTGCTGCCTAAAAGATCCCACCCACTGACAGGTGCCATGATAACGAGATTATCAGTGTTGTCCACCTGTTGGTGGTCATAATGTTATGGCTGATAGGTGTATGCTGCCAGCAATCCTATGATCTTAACCACTATATAAACATACATTGCAATTAAATGATTAAACATTAAATCCACGTATGTATTCATTAAAAGTAAAAGGGAAATATAGTCCCTGCTGAAGGCATTTTCATTTTAGTCATGGCACAGTCCCAAATTTTGAGGCAGTGATCTAGGAACAGAATGGTGATATTGTTCGTGGTTAGCCGTTTTGCTAATGAGTGCCTGGAAGTTCAAACTCTTATTTGGAAAGGAAGCAGACCTACGTTTTGGCTTTAAAATTGGCCAGTGACAGGCATTTCACATTGAACCCCACCCACTTTGCAGAAACGAAACAATAAACCGCTTAATGGTACTAGAAAAAAGTAGATATAATGAAAATCGATTTCTTTTCTCATTATTCCGTTTTTGGAATAAAACGAATTACTAGAATAAGGAAATGCATCAGGCTGGTGACAGCTCCGTTAAAATCGGAAATTTAAACAATGAAACATGTCCGGAAAAACTTGCTTTCTGCTAATTAATTTTTCGTTTCGACACAATAAACGAGAAACGATTTGATATTGGATTTTAGGACATAACCGCTATAAACCAAACTGTTTTGGTCGTTATCAACATAAAAAAATAAATCGAATAAGGAATTATCCATTAGCACCTGGACCTAAATGGTTGGTCTCATTTTTCATGAGATAAAATATGAAGTAATCAGCAGCCCATCTGACTGATTTCCACATGAACTGTAACTCAACAATATTTTTTGAAATCGTAGCATGTTAAATTTATTTTTTGTAAATTACAAAAATGAATAGCCCATCATTTCCCGCCATAGGCTATAGATGAGTCCAACATCCGCTCATTACGCCAGTTAAAAGCGACGTGAGCAATCCCACCCACATTTTGTAGCTACTGCATGGTAATTAGTCATATCCCCAATGTGATGTAAGAAACACCAGCTCTCAAGATACCACATGGACTTCATTGATATTCATCAACATATCTAGGTTAAAGAATATCAACTGTAATTTATTTTAAGCGTAAGGCAGGTAAGTGTGTCAACAGATACGGACTACCCCAAGATGCTAAAGTCAAGAATAGATCTTATTTCCTATTAGATTTAGAGCGTTATAAACCAGGATATACATGCTACATTCCAGCCTACATCGTCTGTGACTTGCCAATACTAATAATTTGGCGAAGTAAGGAAATCAATTATTTTTCATGTCATTACAGTTGTATTGATATGTAGTATAGGTGTAAACATCCTGTCTAGTAATACTCTGTTTCTCTTAGATTACATGACTTGTAGAAGCCACGTGGTTAACCATCTCGCCTTGCATAATACAAAGTAGCTGGTACATTTGTCCAATTTTGCAATAACGATTGTTCAAATTATTGCCTTTAAAAAAAGAATGAAATGTGGTAATAATCTTTGGTTATTTTCTAAACACTCCTATCCTTTATCCTATGTTTGTGAACACATTCAGAGAATCAAGATGACTAATCAGAATGCCCCTGTGGACAGGTGAGTTCCTCACAATTACTCACTGATTGAGTCATTTGAGACCCGTTTTAGCATGTTTTCTCAGACTGGTACCCTCTTATTCATCTTAGCGCTACCGGTAGTCTGTGACAGTCATTTCATGGTGTTTTGGTAATGACTCTGGGTGTAAAAAAGTTTACGTTAACACTAGGCACCAGTATTGTTTACTGATTTCATTATTTAGCCCACCCATTGCTACCATGTACATGTCCATAAAATACAGTAACTTCTGATACAACTGGCATCCTTGATGAAGATGAGTCAAAAAAATATAAACACCGGTAATGAGCTATATTTTATACTAAAAATCTGAAAACTATATTATCACTATAAAGTAATATTTAGTTCTCATAATCATCATTTTTGGCACCCCGAAGGATTCTTTTAAACTAACTCAAACAGAATTACGTGTATTGTTTATGAAGTTCATCTCAGTTTTAAGGAACTGCGTTACAGCCTTCCATGTCCTCCTGTTCAATTTAGGTATTTAGGTATAAAAATAGGTAAACCAAAATATATTTGCCATCTATCACCATGTAGGAAGTCAAAAAGAGAGAGACATGGTTGTTGACCTTCATAAATGAGGCAGTGGGTACAAATGATATAAATATTTTTGTTTTATTATTCTTCTTGTGCACAGAGAGTTAAAGAACTCTGTTCCATCTTGGGGTCTCCAAATATACAATTAGACACCACACCCAATAGCCTATATGAGCAACCAACAAATGTAAGCCCCTGATGTTTGCTAAACTGCATTGGCATCGGGTGCCATGGTCACTTTTGAAAGTCTGTTAAGGTTAACGGAATCACTTTACTGATTCAATAAATATATCATTTGAAAAATGTGTAATTCTTGTGGATTACCAGTCATGATAACCTGAAGACAGCTTGTCTGTCAAAGGTGGTATCAAATTATTGCATCCGAGCATATCAGTGTGCGGCTTTCTTATTCTGTATAATTCCAGTTGATTCCTTCTAATTATTAAGTACAAAATATCCCACATGTTGGAAAATAACAATATAGCTAATTCTTGTGTTGATTATTTTAGACAGCTCTTTTTGCTCATATTTGTCATGGGTTCCAATAATTTCAGTTGACAGTTCTGTGCGAAACCGTAAGCCACCTTGATGACGTAGGATGTCCTCTCTCCCCAACAGAGGTGCTGTGTCCTTAATCATCTTCATCCTGGGACTCGGTACACTGTTGCCTTGGAACTTCTTTATCACCGCTACAGAGGTACCACACAGCCCCTCAGCCTAATCACAACCAGTCACTCAAGCACACGTCAAACATAATGCAAATGGGCACCAAAATATAGTTTTCCTCCCTCTTGCACTCACCACAATAATAATCTCTTTCACATAGGTACTAGATTGTCTGTACCTCATCACAGCCAGAATTACAGGCGCTACAACTCTAAAAGTATCAACATGGATGAATATGATTAATGTAGGGGATCTTCAGCTAACGTCACCCCTGTTCTTCCATTGTCTTTACTCTTAAGTATTTCGAAGACCGCCTCAAAGGGCCCACAGCAAGCAATGGATCAACCCAGGTTATTAACGGAACCGCCCCAGTAACTAAAAACTACAACTTTGCCAGCTGGATGACCCTTTTATCCCAGCTGCCCCTGCTCCTCTTCACCCTCGCTAACTCTTTCCTGTACCAGCTGTAAGCAACATACTGCGGCCTCCCATATCTACTAGTTCAATCCATGCCTCTACTTTTGAATGGGAAGTGAGGTGTTGTGCAGTCGTCTAACAAAACCCTTCTCCCCATGTGATCTTAGTGTCAAAGAGAAAATCCGTATTGCTGTCAGCATGGGTGCCATCCTCTTCCTGTTCATCCTCACTGCCGTTATGGTCAGGGTGAATGTGCAGCCGGACAGCTTCTTTTCTATCACCATGGCAACCATCTGGTTCATCAACTGTGAGTCGATTCCCGTCCGTCTTCACGCCTCTGCGGAAGACATGTTGTTTAAAGATGATGGTGGTTGAATCAGCTGGACTGGTTTTTAAGACCAAAATGGGTTTCAATGAGATTTGACGTGGAAGTACTTATATGTGGCCTGTTACTTCCTCTAGCTTTCGGAGCAGTACTCCAGGGAAGTCTGTTCGGGCTGGTGGGTCTGCTCCCCCCGAAGTACAGCACGTTGTTCATGAGTGGTCAGGGGCTGGCGGGGATCTTCGCTTCACTGGCCAGTCTGTTGTCTATCCTCAGTGAGTACCAACGACCACCTGCACAGTAACACACACACACGTTGCCTCACTACACACCGCAGCAATGGCCATTATACACCCGAGCACGTTCCTTTACTGGCAACTATTTAAAAATGTTCACTTAAAACGGTCTGAAGGTGTCTGCTCATTATTTTAGTTATATACAGCACCAGTCAAAGGTTTGTACGCACCTACTCATTCAAGGATATTTCTTTAGTATTACTATTTTCCACATTGTAGAATAATGGTGAAGACATCGAAACTATGAAATAACACGTAGAATCATGTAGCAACCAAAAAATTATGAAACAGTTCAAAATACATTTCATGTCGTGTAGCCACCCTTTGCATCACTCTTTGCATTCTCTCATCCACCTTCATGTGGTAGTCACCCGGAATGCATTTCAATTTACAAGTGTTTCTTGTTAAAAGTAAATTTGTGGAATATCTTTTCCTTTTTTTTTTTTTTTCTTAAGTTTGTGCAAATCTGTTGTTTTGTGAGAAGAAGCGGTGTCAGGATACATTAAGGAATTTGATTACAAAATATCCTCCACTATATACTGCTTCTGGGCTTTTATTATAAAAGGGTGGTGAACGTTGAAGAAGGTATTGCACATTTGCTCCAAAAAAAAAATAAAGGAAGATGTCCAAAGTTTGGGAACATGTCACTCTTTAAAGGAAAGTTAAACTGGTTGTATGTCATTACTGAAAGACTAACCCTGCTTTTATTTGCTGAGTCAAGGAAAAGCAACCAAACAGTGGTCAGTATATGTGGGAACTCCTTCAAGACTGTTGGAAAATAATTCTTGAAGACTACCTCATGAAGCTGGCTGAGAAAATGCCAAGAGTGAGCCAAGCTATAATCAAGTCAAAGGGTTGCTACTTTGAAGAATCTAAAATATATATTTATTTTGATTTGATTAACACATTTGTTGGTTACAAACTTTTGACTGGCACTGTACATATCGACTTTGTTTGGAAGTGTAACTCGGTTGAGTCATTGGTGTTAGAGCGGGATAGCATCACTGACAGATTGTCCTGGCACCTGTCTGACACATGTTTTCCATGAGAAATATAAAGACTGGCATCAAATTCATAAGACTTATGGCGTTTTCAAGTAGCAAGGAGAGCCACAGTTCATAGGGACATGGACACAGCCGTTAAACACAACTATCTGGATGTAGCATAACAGGAAGCTTAACAGGAAGGGCAGGATCAAGCTGTAGTAAACAGGTGTTATGGCTCAGCTCCACCAAAGAACAGATCACCACATCCTGTTTGGCGGGAAATTTCTACAGACTGGCTGCCTGGGAAAAAGTGTTTTTTTTCTCCATTGTCTTTTCATCCTGTTGAGTAATGATTCCCTTTCTCAGGTAAAGCAGACAAGGCCAATGCTGCTCTGGGCTACTTCATAACTCCCTGTATGGCTACTCTGATGACTCTGCTCTGCTATTTGCTACTGCCACACCTGGTAAGCAAATAACCTGTCATCTCAACAGTACAGTGCACAATTGGAAAAATGTACTCATAGGATGTTGTGTGGTGTTCCAGGAGTTTTCCCGGTTTTACTTGGCAAAGGAAAGCAAACCGGAGACGGCGGGCGAGCTTCTCAAAAGCACTGGTAGGGTTATGGATCAACGTCTTCCACCCTTTAACAAATACAATATAACACAAGAGTATCTGACATTAATATCAGGTAATGTGCAGGGATTTTCCCTAATTGACATTATGATATGACACAGTGAAATTTTCCAAAATATAACACACCAGTCATCTTTGTCATTGTCAAAAATTCAGTTACCAGAGCCCTAACTTCACTCTCTGTTCCCATTAAAGAGAAAGAAAAAGAAGCGCTGGCCAACGGTGAAAACAAACTCATACTAACCAATGGGGATTTAGAGGCTAACGGGACCAAACATTCCCAGTACATGATGGAGCAGACGGACGACCCTTCCAGGTCATCTGTCCTGGCAGTCTTCAAAAAGGTGCCCCTTCCTGTCACCCTAATCATTTAAATGTCAAATCGAAATCCAAACATGTCCCTGACTCAGTTACTTTTGGACAGATCTGGGTGATGGCCCTATGCGTTACGTGCGTGTTGGCTGTCACGCTGTCAGTGTTCCCGGCCATCACGGTACAAGTGAGGAGTGTGTATGGAAACGCAGAGTGGGGTGAGCAAACCGTCAACATAACGTAAATGAGCTGTTCGCTTCAGTCTGGTGGGACCAGATTTGTAGCACCATTTCATTAGACATGGTCCCTGTTCTGCACATGTAATAAATACTAATGTACAGCAATACATGAATAGAATACGTTATTTCCGGTTCTTGTTGAACCTGTGCGTCACATCTCGTCCTTTCAGACCGCTACTTCCTCTGCATTTGCTGTTTCATCGTCTTTAACGTCATGGACCTGATTGGCCGCAGCGTCACCTCAGTGGTTCAGTGGGTGAGTCGGACCTCCGTCCTTCTCCATCAGCAGTAACTGTAGCGGGCATCTCACACAATCCGTTTCTTATCCTCACTGTGTTCCGTCCATCCACAGCCCTCGAAGACGAGCCGTCTGTTCCCTGGGCTCGTGGTAGCCCGGGTGGTCTTCATTCCTCTCATCATGCTTTGCAACACCAGTGACCGCCAGTACCTCCCGGTACTGTTCTCCCACGACGTTGCCTTCGTCACCATCATGACGTTTTTCGCCCTGTCCAATGGATACTTCATCTGCCTCAGCATGTCTTACGCACCTCAGTGAGTCACCATGGATATCAGACGGAGTTTATTTCAGATTATTCCGTTAACTTTTTCTGTCGGATTCAATCTGAGTTATTGACGTTGTCGTGACAGCCTGCAGTTGTCATTGTGTTACCCAGTATCTGACATGTTCTCGGGGTCCTGGTTCTCTTCCCCAGGTTGGTGAGGTCCAAAGATTGTGAGACAGCGGGAGCTTTGATGACCTTCTTCCTTGCTCTGGGTCTGTCTTTGGGGGCAGCCTTCTCCTTCCTGCTCAGAAGTCTGCTTTAAAGGGAACTGCTCATTTACACCACACACACCCTACACATAGGTTATTAATGGCTTACTCAAGGTAAAAAAATTTTTTATGTAAATTCGAATCAATCGCAAACAAGTATTTATGTAAAGTGAAGAAGGTCATGTCACATTCACATGAAGTAATGTACTGTAAGTAAATTAAACATAGAATACTATCTAACACTGGCATAGCGGGGTGATGGCAAGCACCCCCAAAATAATTTTATGATAGAGGTCAAGCACGGGCCTCCTGCACTCCCGATAGCTATGCCACTGCTGTCAAAAGTGTTTAATAACTGCAGTTAAATGTTTTTGTGGTCACCTTCTCTTTTATAGTTACTTAGACTAGTCAGGGACTTAAACATAATTTTGTATTTTTATAAAAGTTTTTATTGTATTTATACTGTATATATGTTATTTTACTATTTTTTGATACTGAGTTTACACAAAAAATGCTTTTATCTGGAAAAAAAAATTGCCAAATAAAGAGACAATGTTCCAGAAAACACAAAGAATGTTTTAATACAATTGTCATTGTCAGAGTTTGTAACATAGAGGGCTATGTGACCTCAGAGGAGTCTCTAGATCATCGTAAAGATCCCGTCCTCCCAGGAGTCCTCTCGCTTTAAGCAGCGACCCTGTTCATCCAGCATATGCTTGCACCAGCGCAGAGCTTCTTCTATCCCAGTCCATTCCAGGATCAGGGAGAACCGCTGCTCTTCCCCGCTTTGCTGGGGAGCCTGGGACAGGACACACAACATAAAGACCCCTTGATGTCTCCTCAGCCCCTAAGATCAATGTGCAGTTGCAGGCAGCCGAGCCCAAATTCACTTCACTCTAGGTGAATGTTATACAGTGAACTGATGAGCATTGATTTGAGCAAAGTTGTAGCTGCATGCTTAACTCGGAGCCTGCCAGTGTCGCTAGAGCAGAAACGGTCTACTGTTGACTCTCCATGATGTCTGCCAGCTCTGTTTGATACTCAGCACTACGCACCCTCAATTAATTCCTAGGTCACACAAAGGAACAGCTGAGTTTTGTTCAGTATTGTATCCTGTGACCGCCACCTCCCTGTCATCTCAATAGTTATACCGGTAGCTCGGCTGTCATCGCTGTGCCTGGATAGCACTGCTCTGCTTCTGGGCGTTGAGACACTTCGCCACCACTTCCTAAAGGCTGCACTTGGCTTGTGACTTCTGCAACGCTCTGAGTCTAATTTCCTCCCTGGCCATCAGTCTCTTCCTGTAGATGTGGAAGATGTCATCGTTAGTCTAGAAATGTTCTACACTGAAATTAAATAAAATAAAAACGATTGAGCATTAAATAACATTATGCATTCCACGATTTTTGGACTGTTTTTATGGTCACCTCTTTTATAGTTACTTAGACTAGTCAGGAACTTAAACATAATTTTGTATTTTTATAAAAGTTTTTATTGTATTTATACTGTATATGTTATTTTACTATTTTTTGATACTGAGTTTACACAAAAAATGCATTGACCAGTCTTAAAAGTGGAACAGGCAAGCCAAAACGGGTACCCAGAAATGGCATACCATGTCATGCAGTATCGTGTGTGCAGATACACCGATCAGCCAACATTATAACCACTGACAGGTGAAGTGAATAACACTGATGCACCGATCAGCCATAACATTACAACCACGGACAGGTGAAGTGAATAACACTGATGCACCGATCAGCCATAACATTACAACCACTGACAGGTGAAGTGAATAACACTGATGTACCGATCAGCCATAACATTACAACCACTGACAGGTGAAGTGAATAACATTGATAATAATAAAAAGGCTCATTGATGCACGTGGGGAGTAAAGGCTAGCCCGTGTGGTCCGATCCAACAGATGAGCTACCGTAGCTCAAATTGTTGAAAAAGTTCATGCTGGTACTGATAGAAAGGTGTCAGAACACACAGTGCATTGCAGTTTGTTGCGTATGGGGCTGCGTAGCTGCAGACCAGTCAGGCTGCCCATGCTGACCCCTGTCCACTGCCAAAAGTGCCTACAATGGGCACATGAGCATCAGAACAGGACCACGGAGCAATGGAAGAAGGTGGTCTGGTCTGATGAACCACGTTTACTTTTACATCACGTGGATGGCCAGGTGCCTATATGTCGCTTACCTGGAGAACACATGGCACCAGGATGCACTATGGGAAGGAGGCAAGTCGGCGGAGGCAGTATGATGCTTTGGGCAATGTTCTGCTGGAAAACCTTGGGTCCTGCCATTCATGTGGATGTTACTTTGACACATACCACCTACCTAAGCATTGCTGCAGACCATGTGCACCCTTTCATGGCAACGGTATTCCCTGATGGCATTGGCCTCTTTCAGCAGGATAATGCGCCCAGCCACAAAGCAAAAATGGTTCAGGAATGGTTTGAGGAACACAACAACGAGTTCAAGGTGTTGACTTGGCCTCCAAATTCCCCAGATCTCAATCCAATTGAGCATCTGTGGGATGTGCTGGACAAACAAGTCCGATCCATGGAGGCCCACCTCGCAACTTACAGGACTTAAAGGATCTGCTGCTAACGTCTTGGTGCCAGATACCACAGCACACCTTCAGAGGTCTAGTGGAGTCCATGCCTCGACAGGTCAGGGCTGTTTTGGTGGCAAAAGAGCACCTACACAATATTAGGCAGGTGGTCATAATGTTTTGGCCGATCGGTGTATTCCCCATGTCATCAAAACAACTTTATTTCAAACTTGGAATTCCGTGGCAGGATAGTGTTTCTAGTTATATATTATACAGATATAAACATTGCACATCTAACCCCAAATTTAATATATAAAATTAACTGTTATTTGCAAGTCCAGCATGGCATCTTTACGTTATGGACTATTCTGAAGTGTGGTATACTACGCGCTTTCTTAATAGCCTCGTCTCGTAGCAGCGCAGACTTTATAAGTCTCTTTGAGCTGGTGATCATTCTAGCTAGGTTCCACTTCACTGGGCGTGGGGTCTTCTTGCCATTCTTCTGGGTCTCTTTAGATTGAGTGATGTTCTGATCCCCTCTAGTGTTCAACTGGAAACTAAAAGGCTATACATCTAGACATGAACAATGATTTCGTTTTACAAAACTACATCGTTTGGGTAGTTATTTTTACACTGATGTGGATCAGAAATGTATGCAAATCATGAAGATGGAGTTTTGTTGGTCATGCGCTCCAAGCTGCACACGCTGCCCACCTCCAAACAGCTCCAATCAACAAAGCTGCGGGTCTTCAAACGCACTAGGGTGTGGTTGTTTATTAGGTTCAGTATTTTCAGGCCCTGTCGGTTGATTCCATTTCTGGTTAACTGGCGAACTAATACATCCATTTAGGATGACCGAGTTTCGATACACCCCCACATTTTCTGTGTTGCAAGAAGGCATATCAACACTTTCTTGTTTTAACTGGCTCTGAGAAAGAACGCATAGAACACAGCCTGGTAAGACCATTATATCACAAGAAAAAAAAAGTTTCAGTAAGTTCTATCTATCATATAACATGTCCATGTCTGCATATGTTAAGGTATTTCTTATGTTTTTTTATTTCTCTTTACAAAGTAGCTATGAAAGTTGCCTTTGAATGGTGGTTATAAATATATAAAAATGCATATTTGTGGACACGTCTATTTGTCAGAGCAATCCCAACCGAAGGAGATAGGGGATAGAGGGGGTGGGAGGATTGGTCGCTCAATAGTTTAATTATGTTTGCTCAATCAATGCCTCGGCATGTGAACCTAGCAGAAGGATAGGATACAGAGTTTACTGACTATGATGGATAGAGAGTAGGCAACATTTCTTAAATATGTCCTGCCGTAGAAGGTGGCTGCTCTGGGCGGTGTGTCTGTTGTCTGCTCTTTTGGAGTATGGTAAGTTTAGCCGGGGGCTGATCACGCCAACTGATGAATAAAAATTATTATAGGGGGATTTTTTTGCAGTTGAAGCCCTTGCTATCATTTCAACATAATCTATAGATGCTCGACTATCATTGGGCACCATCTCTGCAATGAACATGTATAACATGAAAATATTTTTTTCGAAGTGTAGTGAAATTGGGTCTCCTTAAGTCGCCTAAATGCTTTATGGCTTAATGCAACCAAGCATTGCATTCAATGATCCTTCTAAATTCTAGATATGAGTTACAGTGATCATTCATAATATAACAATTCATTTTGATGACAAAGGTACCAAAATGACAAGTACTGAGTAGCTGGTTATTAAACTAACTAAAATGTGCTTTATATCATGGTTGGTATTTCAAAAGTTTTATGGAAAAAAAATTAATGTTAAAAGATGGAATAATAGTTGGTTTTCACTGCATAGCAATTATGTCTCTATTGTTCATGCATCTCTGCAACAGTGAGCAGTGTTTGGCTGTTTGGTCCGAGCTGTCAGCTGCAATTAGCGCCCGGTATACAGACAAGGTTCCCACACACATACAATGAGCCTGGGATTGTGGGGATTGGGGGGCGGGGGCATTATTACAGTAATGAGGGAGAAGGGGGGTCCGGGATGGGAACGCCTGCTAGACCTGAGGTCTATGTAGGAGCATGCATTGGACAAACCATTGTACCTCTGATTTCTTTCTGTCGTGTCATTATTCTGCCTTTTCCATAGAACCTAAAAGCCGAGCTGTGTTGTGGTAATGCTGCCTCATGACTCCATTAGCCCTAGGATGTCTCATAGAGGAATTTGAATAGTGGAACAGGTCTGTTTCGTCCATGGTGATAGGTTTAGCCCTACACTTTTGTCTCCTCCCACCCTTGCAGGTGCCGTGAGAGTGACCATGAGAGAGACACGTCTGAAGGTGGTTCAGGGAGACTCAGTGACCCTGCCCTGCTCCTTCTTCACCATGAGCCCCCTGTCCAGACTGAATATCATATGGACCCTTGCGCCGCTCTCTGACCCAGACTCGCCTACACAGGTTAGAATCCCGACGCCCTGATAGCGCTGACCGCATGATGAGTACAGGCCCGCGTGGTGACGTGCCTCTCCTGTCCCTCAGGTAATCGTGTTCGACCACGGCCAGGTGATTGAGGATCCCTCCCTGACTGGCAGGGTGGGTTTCACGGGCGTCCCCTGGAGCGCTGACATCATCCTGAACAACACACGCTTATCAGACGCTGGCACCTACCGCTGCATGGTGAGCAACCCCCCTGAGAACGGAGACCCTGGCATAGGGGAACTGATGATCAACGTCATGGGTATGTGGATCACATTGCCGTTCGAATGTATACGAAACGAAAATAAATGCAACACTCATGGATTCCAAAAAAAAAAGAACCATGAATAATATTGGCAAATGAGAAATGGTCACTAACAAGCATGTAGACAAATCTGTCAGAGAGAAACACGCTTGGTGCTCATGTAAAGTGTGATCTTCTACTTCAGCTCATAAAACATGGGAGCAAGACAACACGTTGCGTTCATGTTTCTGTTCAGTCTCTGAACATCTAGTATGTAACATCTAGTATGTTTAATATTAATGACCAGCCTGCTGTTCATTGCGTTTGTCCAATTCCTCCAAGTCAGGATTTACTGTTAATGACCATGTTTGTCTCAGCGCCCCCTTCACTGCCCTTGTGCCTGTGGGAAGGGGTCACTGACATGGGGGGGAGCGTTGCCTTGTTCTGCATGGTCGCTGAGGGAGTGCCCGTTCCAGAGATGCGCTGGGATAAACTGGAACCAGAGGAAATCCCCCTGCCTATCAAAATGGATGGTAAGAGAGGTTGTGTTCCAGTTAACACAGGAATATAGAATCAATGACATCTTCTAGTCCCATAGCTACCATACAGACAGCCAGCTGTCCCCTAGCTACCATATAGACAGCCAGCTGTCCCATAGCTACCATACAGACAGCCAGCTGTCCCCTAGCTACCATACAGACAGCCAGCTGTCCCCTAGCTACCATACAGACAGCCAGCTGTCCCCTAGCTACCATATAGACAGCCAGCTGTCCCCTAGCTACCATACAGACAGCCAGCTGTCCCCTAGCTACCATACAGACAGCCAGCTGTCCCCTAGCTACCATACAGACAGCCAGCTGTCCCCTAGCTACCATACAGACAGCCAGCTGTCCCCTAGCTACCATATAGACAGCCAGCTGTCCCCTAGCTACCATATAGACAGCCAGCTGGCATATGAGATTAATCTAATAGTAATTGCTGCTACAGCCCATCAACGAGAATGGGAAGTCAGTTTTTGTCACACTCCAGTGACGTCTTCAGTTCCTTTATGGGACTAATTTGTACCCCAAACCCTGGTCATTGTTCCAGGGGACTTTACAGGTTCGGTCCAGATAATCAACATATCATCTCAAACCTCTGGGCTGTACCGCTGTTCAGTCAGCAACCTCCTAGGCACCCAGAACTGTTACGTCAACCTGTCAATCTACAGCCGTGAGTCCCTACCTTTGGTTCTCCCTCACACTACCCCTACTTCTAACTTCTCAAATAAATTCTAGAGTGTTTTGTAACATCAGAGCAGGAGTAAACTAGTTTTAGGAATGACATGTTTTGGGCCTGAGCACTTCCATCTCTGTGCAGCTCCTGCCAGTTCCCCGGGGATCCTGCAGGGGGTGCTGTTGACCCTGTCCATGGCTCTGGTGCTGTTGGCTTTGATGGTGCTGGTTCTCTGGCTGCATCGCTCTGGCCAGGAGAGGTGGAGGGAGGGGAAGGAAGATGAGGACTGTTATAATGAGATTAGGTACACTCCCTCTCTGATCAAACGCTCCTTTGTTTGATGCTACAATCAAAGGAAGGCAAACGACAAGATGGATTGTAAAGAGAGAAAGGACATTGACGTTATACTTAAACTCATTGAACTTTTGTTTCCTAAAATGTGTAAACAAGGAAGTATTCCATTGCTGAATGTAATTCACTGATCTGTGGCTTGCATGTAGAATTTGGCTCGCATTCACTAATTGTTGCATCAAGAATTCCCACAGAAAATATTTAAAATATATATGCATAGAATACCGGTAAAATGTATTTTGTTTTATGAATAAATCCATTTGAAATACATTTTCAACGTCTGAGAGGAATGTGCTTGGGTTTCTATTCAAGACAGGTTTCTATTTTGAAAGAAAAATTGCACTATGAAAACACTGCCTGACAAAAGCATAAGAGAAAAGAAGACATTGGGAATGGTCAATAAAAGCACTCACAGCATTTGTTTTGCAAACGATGACACAGAAAGCTTTAATTTAAACAGGGAGAAAAGAATATCACATAAAAAAAAAAAACTGTACACAACTTTGAATATCGACTTACAGTTTTTAAATAAAACATCCCCCCCAAATGAATAAAATGATAAAAAAAACATGGGATAGTGTACTATCATACAACATTTGTGCAAAAGAAGTATTCATCCATTCTTCCCAATCTGCATGATTCAATGTGAAGAGTGCCCTTTCACTCTGGAGCCAGCTCTCTTCTAAGGACTAAACACCAGAGAGCACCTCCCCTAAACTCAACATAGTGTTTTCCATGAAAAAGAACCAGAGATCCAATAATAATAAAATAGATTTATATTTCTTAAATATATATTTATATACAAAACATGCTGTACATAAATGGCAGGGATTAAGGAATCCCTTTTTATTATTGACGACCAAGTCTGTCCAGTAACTTGTGCTTTCCTATCTCCCGGTAAGAAAAGTACTCCCTGTTGCTTTGGATATCACACGCTAAACTGAAACAAAAAGGGCCCTGATCAGGATGGCTCTGTTTGTCCCGAGCCTTGTGAGGACACACGCCAACAAGGCTTGATCAATTAGCCTGCTAGAAAAGAGACACTGGGTATTAACATCTGGAAGGTGCCAGCTCCTGTCTGACAAAACAACAAAAAAAACCCACTTGATTTAAATAAGCCCAGTGCGTCATTGTTTTTTTTTCTTTTTTTTCAGATGATGAAACCGAACCATCTAAAGCCTGAATTGTTAGGCGATAGGAAAAAGAGAGCTTTAGCTAAAGCAGAATGATCAAAGAATGAACCTTCAGTAAACCACTTTAAACCCCTGCCGTGTCTTTAGTGTCACCTTGTCTGGCAGTTCGAGTAAAGTGACCTGTGAGTTTAGGCTGTTAGGCCTAGCCCTCTAGAATCCAGGCTGATGTAATGTTGCCACTGCTTAAATCACCCACAATTTAATTAATCTACATACCATTTAACATAGCGATTGAGAACTCCCCCTTTTGTGTCTTTGCCCTTTTAAACAGTAAAATATGTAAATGCAGAGAATTCCAATTCGTTTCCCAATTGGGAGACCCTGAGAATGCAGTTTTCCGCCTGGTTGTTCTCATTCACCCCATAAAAACAGATTCCCAGAGAAAGTTGCGTAGACGATTTAGTCTTCTAACTATAGTGAGAACAAAACATGGTTAGGGGTGAAAACGAGCAGACAAGGCAGTTTTCTAGGACCGGATTTTACATTATGGCACAAGGTGATTCCAATTTACTGGTGATAGAAATAAGTGTCAGAACTGGCTAGGGGGCAGCCAAGTGGATTACTGTAGTGGGACCCTGTAGCTTTAAGGACATAGGAGAACAGTGAGAGACAGCCAGCATATATGATATGTGCTCTGGGTAGAAAGAATTATTGGAGCCAGTCTACTCAGAGGTACGCCAGCGCTTCATTCGCCCCTTAAAAGCAAGGCATGGCCAAAGCAGGAGTGGAAAAGCATTTTTTTTTAAAGAGACTTCTCTAGAATACTTCCAGTTATATTACACACCGAATAAGAGGACCCCTGGTGAAAACGTGTACAGCAACGAGGCCAAACATGTGGGACAAAGGTTGCAATAATCAAGAGCCAATTCTGATCTCCACGTTCCGACGCAGCATCCACGTGTCAAAATTGACACAGCCTTTTTAACAAAGTCTTCCCCGACATCAATAATCAAATAAATATGCCGTATTTGTTTTCAGTATTTATTCAACCTTGTTTGTATCCAACTAAAACGCTGGAGGTAAGTGTAGCACAAACAGTAGTTGAATGCTATATTAGTAGTACTGTAGCAGGAGGTGCAGTTAGCAGTAGTATGGTAGTAGTTGTAAGAGCTGTATTAAGGAAAGCAGAAAAGGCCTCTCCTGGTGGCTGTTCCACACACAGAACTGTCTAAGCCCCTCCTACCGTCTAGAGTCCACAGCTGACGGTCAGGTCGTGGGGGGGTGGGGGAGGGGTCGGTCACCAGGACACCACAGCAGGCTAGCCCATAGCCACTGAGGAGGCTCTTCAAGTAAAGTAAAAAGACATTCCACTCACCCCAATAATAGGAAACAAAAATCAAGAGAAGGCGTTTAGAATGAACAACCCCAGTTTCAAACCCTGTGTTCAGAACAATGTGCCTGGTGAAAATCCCCCCCTCCCATCCAAAATTCACAACTTGTTTCCAGGCCTGACTGAACTGTAAACCTTTCAAAAAAACAACAAAAAAAATAACGATGCGCCAGATGTCAGGAAGCGAAGGCGGTTGGCGGGAGTCTTACCCTGAAACAAGCTCCATGACAGAGCGCTCGAGATGGATGCCGTCGAGAAGAGAAATATCCCAATCAACGTGAGGATGTTTTTATGTGACAGGGAGGGTGGTCGGATTCATTTTTGGAATGTGTATGGTATGCTGGGGAGGTGATACCACCTGGTCATATGGGCTAGAGGATCCAATCCTTTCAGGTGCCCCCCCCTCCCACAGTGAAGCAGCAGGCTGGAGCAGCAGAGGCTTGTGTAGAAGAAACCAGGCTTGTTACGGTAGTAACTCTAGCTTCACTTGTACCCACAGCAACACAAAGGAAAAGTTACCTTTTCTGAATTGGTTGCACAGTTGCTGGTGGATTGCAGGTGATGGAGAAGAGAAGCGGGAGGGTTCCCTCCCTGAAGAATAAAAATCAACTGAACATTACACAAGGAAAAAAACATCCCTTACAATTGCACTGGCTTTTTGACCTGCTGGCCAAAAGGTTGTCCGCAGAAGCTCTGAGGGCGACAGCTCCAGCATTAAGCTGTAGGAGGTGAGAAGGTAAAAAAAAAAGGTGTGGGGGGGTGTGCATATGTTTTGCTTTGACATACAGCCTTACGGTGGCTTATTGAGGAGCAGAAAAATGTACTTTGTCCTCTGTATCCACCCAGTATGGCAAAGCCTTGAAAACGCTTACAATGAATCCATAAAAACATGTTGAGAGGTTGTGATTTGCCATCAGTACTGTAGCGAACCTCAGAGTCCAGTTCTCTATGAGACGAGAGCACTGGAATGACTCCGGCAAGCTGGAATGGTCCGGTCAGAGCCGGTCAGGCCCATTCTAGAACTTGCCCTGGTGTTGGTGTGCTTTGGCTGCAAGGGGTTCTCATGGGTTCTACTCATGGGTCCTCCAGTTCAGAATCAGCCCAGGTGCTCTAGTAAAGGCAGCTCTGTGGACTCCTCCCGGGGGGCGGGGCTTGGGGACTCTGCAGCTGTGAGGGGTGTGGTCTCAGTGGACTGGGTAACTCCCAGTGGGTCCTGTATTGGGCTGGACTCAGGCGGGGGGGCAGGCGGAGTGGACTGAAACATATGGGAGACATACATCAACCAATAAAATCTCTTACTACAATTTCACTTTTAAAAAAAAAATAAAAACTATTAGATGGTTCCTCTCCTCCAAATAAGTCTACAGGCCAAGAGCAACTGTGGTTCTGTTTTATAAAAAGTCAATTGAAGTACATTTATGAATTATCATACATTTTGTGATATCCAATTTGTGATTAAGACCCTGCTTTGTGGCAACAACTCCCAACGGATTCCGGATAGTTGATAAACTTATTCTTGAGCACAACCAAGCCTGTACTGGTTCATTACAAGCTGCATGCTCAACCAGGAAGTCTATACCAGAATACTTATATGATCGAAGACATGCCTTGTCTGGACTACTAACAGGAGCACACAGGCGCCCAAGCTGCCACAAGGTGTCAGCAGAGGGTGATGAGGGAAGGCAAGCCCATTTGATTCCCCTCCCCTCCAACCCGAGACAGTACTGGTTATATACACACACACACACAACACACTCCGTGGGATCCCAGGGCTAACCCACAAGCAGGATTTGAAGCCGGGTCTCCCAATGACAAAGTGTCTTTCCAGGGGCTCACAGTATGTTAATTTAAAGGCCAAATCACCTTTAAGTAACATCAACCCTCTCATGCAACAGACTACTTTCAGTGTGAGGAACCAACTAACATCAAGTATAAAATGAAGGCAGCTCTTTAGCATAACTCAAAGCATTAACATGCTTGCCTAAGACGACTTGTACTATGTATTCGTAAAGACAGTTGAGCTGTTGACAACATACACACTGGCTTTTTACACTCACAAATTCTGCCACCATCCTCACCTGAGTCCGAACGCACTGAGACCCGCAGCCGTCACTCTCGGCCGCCGCCGGCCCACTGAAGCCCTTCCTACCCGACAGGCTCCACTTCCCGTAGAGGCCCTCGTAGGGCAGCCCAGTGCCCTGCCCCAGCCCCGCCCGCCCAGAGCCCCTGTGTGCTCCCTCCAGGAAGCCGCCTGGGCAGAAGCGCTCGGGGCCTGGCAGGGAGGGCATGGCCACTGAGCTGCTGAAGGACAGCTGGGAGCTGGACAGGTGCTGACCCAGGAGACCCTGGATGGACGAGGTCCGATGGAGAGAGGTGACCAGGCCGGCATCCATCCTGCCCTCTGACTGGCTGAGCAGAGCCAGGGGGAGGGGCTGAGGGTGGTGGGGCCAGGTGGGGGTGGGGCCCACGGGGTTGTCCGTTCCTACGGAGACAACAATGAGAGGGCGTTTGACACCCGTAAGGAAGACGTTCTATTACCATGTCATCGGCGAAACTGTCGCTCGGCCTATTTTGCAAGAAGTAGTTTTGGTAGCAGCAGACACGTTTACACGAGAACGGTGCGGTCTTAGGCTCACCCATGGGGGGGTGGATGGAGGAGAAGTGGGGCTGGGGGAGGCTGGAGGCCGGGGTGCTCTGGGTAGTGTGGCCAGCTGGGTTGTTGGAGATGGAGGTGGAGCCGCCACCACAGTCAGAGTCCTCGATGTTCCCGCCGCTGTTACAGCCTGCTCCGCAGCCCTTCTGTAACCTGGAGACATAGACAAAACACATGGCCAACCAAAGGATGAGTGGGTGAGAGGGCAGTGTTTCTCTCTTATTGTAATTAGAACGGCGCTCCGCCACAAAAAACAAATATATTTATATGAAATATATTTTTTAACCACCCTGAGCACAGTTTAACATCGCGTGCAGTTAACCAAAGCACAAGCATCAGAGCAACACTTTTTTTTGCAGACTTGCATAGTGTGTATTGTGTAAAGGAATAACTATGTGGGGAAAAAATAAACAGAAGAAAATTACTATTTTAATAATATTTTACATAAGGTAAAGAATATTATAAGGTAGAGCACATTGACAAATGGTTAGAGCTTAAGTAAATTAATGTAGAAAACATACCTAATTTATAAAAAGCCAATATTATAATTTTGCAGATATTATTGTTGTTAATTTGCTGGTGCTCATTAACGTTGGAAAGGGAATGTGTTATAAATACAAAACTATATTTTCCACCTGCCCAAAGTAATATTCAAGCGAAACTTCTTGCTGAAAAACTACTCTGTGCCGCAGTGAAATCATGTGTGCTATATCCAGCAAAAGGACATTTTCTACCCCCTCTTTAATAACCAAGGCAACAGTGCAATATACTGTACATTGAATACATATTGCATCATTAGGTAGTAGCTAGTTGCTTATATTAGGAGTCTGGGAGGCAATTTATGAACAGTTTTAGAGAACGGTTAATTGACAGGACTTAGGTTATTATTAGGGAATGATGTTAAGAAAATATTGTGAAGTAATGTTAAGAAAAGAAAGTTGACAAGCAAGAGACTGATGTACCGGGAGGGGGGTTTTGCAATACATTAAAACATCTATATAGCATTTAACGCATCCAGCCCTTTGTGTCGTTGATGTCAGTGTGTGGAAAAAAAAAGTACAGGAAACACTGAGAGGGCGAAGGTTTAGAACATGCCTTTTGACATAAACGTCCGGGAATATCGCTCAGCCCTGGCGCATCGCCCGCCGTGTCCTGTGCATTTACCTGTCCCAGCTGCTGATGAGCCAGGTGTAGATATTGTGGGGGCTGACCGGACCTCCCCAGACGGAACGCAGCTGGGTGTGCCCCCCCGCGTACGATGTGGTGAGTGGAGACACGTAGATTGGGTAGCCAATGGGCTGATCGCACGACGAGTTGATCATGTTCCTCAGGGCCTGCTTGGCATTCTGGATGCTGCCGCGCTCCGGGTTCCGGTTCCGCAGGAAGACCAGCTCCTGCTGTTGGCCTGCCCACAGGCCGCGCACACACTCCCGGTTCACCTTGATCACGCGGAAGCTGAGAAACCTCTTGTTGAGCATGATGATCTTGTACTCGTCGCTGCCGTCATCCATGACATGGCGCAGGGCCAGCAGCGACGGCATGTTGGCCAGGATGGCGCTGCGCCACACCGGGTCGCCCTCGTGGCTGATCAGCATCTTCTCCTCGTTGGACGTGATGGCGTCGTAGAGGACCACTGGGTCCTCGTACTCGTCCGGTGAAGTGAAGTGGTCCTGTTGGGTGGAGTGAGGGCATCATTAACCTCTCAGTCTCTGACACATCCATCATGAATATAGAAACGGACAATCTGACAGCAGTCTGGTTTTACGAATGGACCGGAGCGATCACAGACTCTCTGGACAGGATTTAAGTACACGGGCCGTTTTGTTTGGCTGGCGTCAATAAGTTAAGGCGATGTGTGACGTGTGTCTTACCTGATGAAGTTTGAGAGACATGCGCACACCGGGTGCCACCACCCTGTTGAGCAGGTCCATGTCCGCAAACACCCACTCATCCCTTGGGGAGGTGATGCGAAAGTCCCCCTTGAAGAGGGCGTGGAGGCCATACAAGAAGGGCTCCAAGCTGACATACCGGGCACACAAATAGGCATCTTTAGAATACAGTGTCACATTAGGGACAGACCTCCTCCAGTAGGAGCGCAGACAGACATACAGCTTGGGTCTTACCTAGCAGACATGCTGTGAGAAGCTGTGCCCAGAGCTCTTCTGCCCAAGATGCACAAGCCAAAACACAGGATGACCAGGGGAGAGTCCCTCTCGCTCTCCTCCACTGGCTACAACACCCACAGGAAGAGTCATCAGCAGACAAACAAACTGAAATGCCTACATGTTCTCCAACACTTTTTCAACAGTAGTCCGTTGATGGAGATAAGGATGCCACACCCACACACTTCTCATTTTCACCGACAACTTCCTAACGATATGAACGTTTCCAAATGCAGCCACAACTTAACACATGGGAACAGTTAAAAAAAAAAAAAAGTGACCACAGCAATATTCAGGGGCACTGACCGTTTCTCTTCGGCTGTTGCAGTACTGGATCCAGTCCAGGTAGACCATGCAGAAGGCACTGGGCGTGATGCCCGACGCCCTGTGGTCATAGTCCTCGTCGATGTTCAGGTTAAACGTCGGGTCACTGTCTACGTAGGCGGGGTTTAGGCAGGGCCGCAGCGCCTCCTGCACCGTCTCGTTGGCCAGCCACTCCTCCAGCTTAGCGGACCGACTCACATAGTAGATGATGCTCTGCGGCGGAGGAACCATGAGTTTCAAACCGGGTCCGGGTACCCGGTCGAACAACACAACTCGATTAGGGTTGCATGATATTGACAAAATGTGATATTGATCATTAATATTGCAATATCGATATTAATTTTGAAATTCTTAAACATATGTAAAAACACAAAAGTTATGGGAAAACCCATCAAAATAGATTCATAACACACAACAAGTTCTTACAGCATAAGGGTTTATTTCAACTGACAGTCATATTGGACTGGTACAACATCAATAAATAAATAAATAGACCATGTCTACAGAACAGCACATGTTGTACTGGTGGTACAGCAGACCTGACAACCCTGTCCAACTTCTTAGAGTACCAGACGTGCGTGGCAAATTGGGGTTCAGAACTGCCATTTGCACTTGCATTTACCTTCACTGCACATCCCACTTGTACATACATTATACTTAATACTTGTAAATTTTCTGCTCTCTTCTATTTGCACTTCTGGTTAGATGCTAACTGCATTTCGTTGTACTGTACTTGAACGTTCAATGACAAAGTTGAATCTAATCTAAATTTTTTCTTAGGATAGGCCCCCAAGTTAAGCCTCTACAGTAGAGGAACACTTGTTAACTCTAAAAAAAAAAATTAATAAACATGGCCAATTACAGGTATTGGCTTTTTAGACATGGTACTTAATCAACACAAAGTAAAATAATTTTGAAAACAAAAACAAATGATCACATGGACACAGACTGAAAACTAGCTACACAAAGCTTTGTAGGCAACCGTGAAGGGAATCTGAACACTGTTCGCTAGAAGAGTCCGGTGTTTCAGCCTATGTAAAGGCGCCTGTTGTATTTCTTGGCAGCGCATACATTATTTGAGATTTTTTAAATTGATTAAATCTCATATCTAGTGCAAAGGCATTTTAGAAGCATTTCCTTTATAGCTAAAACTGGACACTCATTCATTCTTTATTGCGTAGTCTTCTAAATTCCCGACTCCATTTAATGCCAAGATGTTTATATTTATTTTGGATTAAACTTTTGTAATGTTTTTTGTGACGTGGATCAAAATTACAGTTAGTCTATTACCTACATTTTTGGCCACTACGTTTCGTCTTTGATCGCCGTTGTTTCGTTGTCTCCCTGAGCCACACTCATCTTCTTACTTTTCTGTCCTTTCTTTTCTTTAACCCCTCTGACTCGCTTCGCTCTCTCTGTCCTTTTTCTTTCGCCCCTTGACTCACTTCGCTCTCTCTCTTTCTGTCCTTTATTTTCTTTCACCCCTCTGACCGCTCTCTCTCTCTCTCTTCACTCACACGCTGTTGAAGTGCGCACACACGTCACGTGGTATGCTCCACAAGGTAAGTTTGTGTAGTGGACCTGTGACCTGTGAAACATGATCATTCTATAGCGGTTTCAAACGGGCTGTAAATCGAACACACTGTCAAAGGACGCATCTCTCCACAAAATAAACGGAATATTCCATACTTTCCGCGACATTTTCGATTTTGATATTGTGCAACGTGATATTGCGATAATGGTATTGAGTATATCGATTCAATTCTAATGTAATCTCGGCGAAGGGCCGTACCTTGACGTAGTAGGTGATGAGGATCTTGCGCAAGTCGAACACCTGCAACATGGAGGCAGCGTTATTGTCGCTGATGCTGTAGCCCTCCAGGACGTACTTGGTGGCGGCCACCTCCCAGGCCAGCCAGCGCTGGCCAAACGCTGCGTTGAAGGAGAGCACATGGGGCAGGTGGCCCGGCTCACAGCAGCAGCAGCCTTCATCCTCTTCCACGCCCTCGGTGATGGCCTCCACTTCCCGCTGCTGGCAGTACGTTCCTGGGTGGGTAGAGGAAATGAGAGAAAAGAACAAAAAAGAATGAAAGGAGATAAAAAAAGAAGAGAAAGACAAGAGAGCGAGCGAATGACTGATCGTGGTGGAAACCGAGAAAAGACCAGTTCAAAATACAATGTGTTCACAGTGCTTAAGGCCATCACACTGAACTCGCGTTTTGATAAATCTGTTCCCCCTCCTTACCTCTGAACTCCAGCCCCCTCAGCTGGAAGGTGACCAGGCCGTTGCCGATCTCGATGATGTGCACCAGGGCGTTGAGGTAGTCGGAGGCCAGGATGAAGCAGTCCCCCGTGGTGTAGTTGCCCCAGCGGCCAAGGAGCAGGTCGCCACACAGGCTGTGCTGCAGCGAGCGCGTCAGGTGCTCATAGAAGATGGAGTTCAGGTTGTTGTCGTCTGCACCTGGGGGGGATTGGGGTCACAGGTGTGAGTGGAGTCCTTTTGGAGAAAACTGACAACTCGTGTTAAACCAGGTGGTGTCAGCTGACCTGGGTTGCGGTCCAGCTGGGTGGCCAGCCGCGTGTTGGAGTGATCGACCCGCTTGGTGCTGGATGGACGGACAGACAGACAGATGTCGTGTTAACTAGGTGACGGACGTCCTGGAAACGTATAACATGGCACTGCAGCCTGCTATGTTCCATTGCAATGACTTAGCAATTACCTCCATCTGGGTTTAACATTCTCTAAGCTCAACGGCTCAGGTGTTGCCAACACCAAACGGATCTTACAACGGAGAGGTATATTACGTATCATATACAGGTAGTCGTCGACTTACGTCCGGGATACGTTCCAACCTACCGGTCGGAAGTCAATTTGGTCGTAAGTCTACAAAGGAATAATAACTTAGTATAGAAGTCCCCTGTAGCCATGTTTGCGTTTTCTCTTACTACGCTCGGCTCCGTTATCGAAGATTTGTGACAGTACCATACTCTCAAGTTTTATGCAAAAATATAAGAGTACACATTGCTTTACAGTATTTATTATTCATTTTATTTTTACTTCGGTCGCGGACAGTCGTAAGTCCGCCGGACGTAAGTCGCATAGGTCGTAAGTCGACGTCTACCTGTAACCGCAATCTGCAGGGCGATAACATAGCTGAAGTGGCATAAAACTGTTGCTTAATGCCTGCAATGTTTGAGCAGGGGAACGTGAACAAAATCTTAGCTTACATCTTGGTTGAGTAACAGCAGTTGTTTTTTTTTTGTTTGTTTTTTTTAAAACTGCCACCTCTACATTCCACGAACCCCTGGAACAGGAAGAACTCACTTGTAGTCTCTCTCCCAGAACTTGACAGGCCTGGTATAGGAGGTAACAAACACAGCACTGCCCAGAACAGGGTTCAGGGGGGTGGAGAACAGAGCGGAGAACACTGCCTGGACAAACAGCATGGCTGAGTCTGAGACGGGAGGAGTTAAGGAGCTCTGAAATAACAATGAGACAGACACAGGACACATCGGCAAATAGCCAGTTGGTTATAGCACGGTTTGGAAGGGTGTTGTTAGGTCAATGGTTCAATCCTTGACCTCCGATATAAACAGTCTCTCAATGAGTCAAAACATGCCAGTCGAGGTCTTTTCATGCTCTCTTCATAAATCAAGATCGGATGCTGGGAGGCAACCAGGACAATAAAGAGCCTACATCTATATCTAATATATGCATGTGTGATATAGAGAATTTTAATACAGAGCAGTGAAATAGACAAAGTATGTAGATATAAATAATGCCCATTTGTTTTTCTATAATGTGTTTCCTAAGTTATGTTTTTACTTAGAGTTTGGTCCCCAGGAAGAATAACAGCTGGCTGGCTTTCCTTCCGCCAACAAGGATCTGAGAAAAATTCCTAATGACTAAATGCTACGCAAGGCATTTAACCATAATTGCTCCTGTCACTCAGGGTAAAAGCATCCGTTAAATGACAAATGTAAAAAAAAGTTGAAAAGTAAATGTAATGTTCTTTCACATTTTTTTGACGGGCAAATAGGCAACTGGAAGTGCGAAATGACTCCGTCCCTTTTAGAGTTGTATCCGGCAATTTCCGTCTGATCACAGTGCTGATGTAGAAGGATACGAGGAACAGCAAATGGCTGGGCGAAGGCGTGGAAGGCGGAGCCCCAGGTTATCTGCCAGGGGGCGATGTAGGTGAGCACAAAGCGCAGCTTGTACAACAGGTCCCACAGCTAAAAAGAGAAACCGTCATACAGGTCATCAAACACCACAGACTACAGTCGTTACTCCACATGACATTCACAAGTAGCCAAAAATGACTGACGTCAGTATATAAAACCATGGTGTAGTATGAGCCGCTGGTTTAACTCGGCTGAAAATCTCAGAATGCTTAGCTGGGGGGAGCAGGCGGATACCTTGCTGAAGACGATGGACATGAAGTAGTAGTCGAGCAGGAAGGTCTCCGAAAAGTGGGGGTAGTCGAAGAGGAAGAAGAGGACGGTGAAGCACAGCGTGACGTACTGCAGCGACGGGGCACAGAACGAAGAGCGCAGCAGCTTCATCCCCGCCAGGCAGATAAACAGAGCACGGCCACTGTGGGGGGAGGGGGGTGCACATTAAAACAGACACTGCGAATGAATCCCGAGTTCACAAAAAGGGTCAAGTAGACAAAACCTTACTAGATGTCCAGTTCATTGGGTTTAAGGCTGACACGCTGGGCCTCCTCGGTCAGGGAGTTGAGCACCACGGCAGGGTAGACTACGTACTTCTCCACACACTGCAGCCAGGCGTACAGCTTCTCGAACCACATCAGCTGGGCAGCGTCTGTCGGGGGGGGGGGGCACGGAAAACCGTCAAAGACAAACGACAGGGCGGTTCTTACGCACGTCTGAGAGAAGGCGGGTCACTACTCACCGCGGACCTCAAACTGGCTGTATTCTCGGGAGCGGAGCACGGGATGGGCCAGACAGAACCAGGGCAGCTGCTTGCGGAGCTGGGGCAGTAGGTAGTGGGTGACAAAGCCCACCACCCCAGCCACCATGTATAGGATGTAACTGAGAGCTGGCTGGAGGGGGGAGAGGGAGAAGACTTCAATATAGTAAAGCCTGTAGACGCTACAAATCAAGAACACTCTACAAAAGCCTCTTTCTGTACACGAACATAGCCCATCTCTTCTACCCCCGTGCGAACTGGCTAACCTGCAAGGCGATGAACACAGTGCTGGCACTGATGGCAAACGTGATGACAGCCATGAGAGGACACATGACCAGGTCAGAGTGGAAAATCTCTCTCTATAAAAACACAGACAAAGGGTTAGAAAACATTATATACAGCATAGGAATTTCATGACATTGCCCTTCGCTCTGGCCGTGATGCCCCTAAAATCATTGTACGCCCTACGGCCACCATGGCCTTTATGCCCAGGCTACTGTCAAAATCTTGTGGTCATCAGTCGGTTTTGTTTGTTTGTAGTTCGCAACTGAGAACAACTACAAGAACGGACTGCATGCAGGTAAGCAAGCTAGCTAGTTATCGATCAAGAAATAGCTGACTTAGTGCTTAACTGAATCAAACCCCCCCGTTTTGGAAGGTGCGTTCATGAGCAACTGGGAAAGTTCCGACCTCGAGTGGGAGCATACACCTGAACACCTTTTGAAAGCTCCGGGAAGTAACGTTAGGTTTGACATCACTAGACATGGCAGTGTTTGTGGTGAATATTTTAAAAACATAAATTACTTTCTTCATGAACAAATAAGTCACTACATTTGCTATTTAGGTTGTACTCATAATCACAGGCAATTGTGATGTTAAAGGATACTTTGCGGTTTACTTCTGTGTAACTGGCCGTAATGTTAGCCTTCTGGCTAGCTAGCCTTAATGTTTGCATAGAACCCCCTATTGTCGGCATAACCAACAGCAGTTTTGAAATATATCTTCTTGTACTGAGTAATAATTTGATCAAGTTGTCAATGTTTAGTGATTAGTGACATACAAATGTTAACTCGCATATCATTAATTAGCATTTCTGAAATGTCAGTGGAAATATTAATATTTTCAGCCAGTTGGTTAGTGACATGGCTAGAAAATGCGCCCCCTATTAGAATAATCGGCCACTGTCCCCCATTATCGGCCACCTTACTATTTTGTTCAGTAACGTTTTATTTCCTTTTTATTTCTGTTACAAATGACAGATCATAGTCTTCTCTTGTGTTTACTAGAAAGTTTTAGCTACTTTTCATGCCTTCTCCTGAAGAAAAATAGCCATCTGATCACTTTAATATGACATGATGTCTGGTCTGTCGCGCAAGTCGAATTCCACGATTTGCAACTTGTCTAAAACAATTTCCATACATGACATTTTAAATCTAAAAAAAAAAAAAAATAAAAAAAAAAGTCTTTACCTTCCATACATCTCTATAATACATTGTGGTTAGCTAGCTGAAAGGGCAGCTGAATATTTAATAGCGAAATGTACCGTTGTTTTCCAATGCATTTAAATTTTGAACTTGAGATAACTTAGCTCTCCAACCGACAAAAACAGCCGATAATAGGGGGTGGCCAATAACAGGGGACGTTAGCTACTTAACTATCAATACTGTTGCCTGTTTGTTGTCATGTGAATGCTCTCAACTAAAACTTCTGAAATTAAACACTGAGTTATAAGTATAGTTATAAGTTATTATTAAAAATATGATGTTAAAAAAGTGAATATATGTTTTTATATCATGCATGCTTTTTTTCTTATCAGCAATTCAAGTCTTTTATTTGTAAGCTCCAAATCCTCCTGGATATTTCACTCAATAGCCTTTGTGCCCTAAACATTTTTGTGACACCGAAGGCCAAATGGCCTTGCCCCTAAAATGATGAAATTCCAAGCCTGATTATATATATTTTTTTCATACCCATATTTAGTTATTCTATAATTTGTCGTGGCAGTCTTGAAAGAAGGCTAGTAGTTCACTGAATGCTTCATTCCTTGTGTATTCCTGTCTGACAAATGAAACACTATCACATACAACAGAGCCCTGTGGGTCGCAGTCCAAAGTATTGCACTAAATAGCTGATACCGTGTCATTTGGGGCGCATTCTTACCACTGAGTTGCGGAGCTTTTCGGGCAGGGGGTCTTTGATCTCCAAAGGAGGATCCTCTGGGGTCCGGCTCTCCAACTCGGGAAAGAACTTGGAACGGACCAGAGACCTTTGGAGCACAAAGCTTACAATGAACAATGTGTAACAGGACAATTGGTTGGTCATAAAAAATAGCTGTGTTCTCAGAGTGTTAACTACCAAACAGAAAGATACCAATAGCTAGACCGCGGTATTCAATACGTTATGTAAACTTGTACATTTTCTGTCATTTTTCATTCTTTAATGGGCAGGAAAATGGGGAAACAGGAATGTTATCTAAAATATGATTGGTGGGGGTTGATTTCAAACCCATGCTACAGCAGTACATGCGCTCCGCAGGCAGGAGCTTAGACCACCAGTGACATTAACATGTTCATCTTTACAGAGGTATCTTCTCATTGAAGAACAGAGAGAAGAAATGGAGTGTGGCTTTGGTGACAAGTTATACTGACCACAGGATGACGGGGTCACTGCTCTGGCGACTCAGATGGTAGGAGAGGGCCAGGAGTAGGCCGCAGAACACGGAAAACAGCACCGGAACATGGGGGTGTTCCCAGGGAGCGTTGATGGCACCCAGGCAGAACCCATAGAGCAACGCGGCCATGAATATGCTGCGTAACAGGCTGTAGAAGGATGACAGGGGGCTGGTGGTCGCTGTGGAGAGGAAAAACACAAACAAACGTCAGTGGGCATTGCTCAACAACAACAAAACACATTGTCAAGCTGCATCCCTTGTCGTGGCCCCGCCCTACCTGTTCCTCCGAAAATGTGCATGTCGACCTGCTCCAGCAGACACATGAGGAAGGTGTTGACCTGAGGTAGAAGACCGAACAGGAAGATGACGGGGAAACACAAGGCGAACACTGGGGAGGACAGACAATGACACACAGAGAGAACGGGTGAGTATGTCTGCCAGCCATGACATCTCCTGAAAAGCACCCAGCGACAGGCGGCCAATGCCCACTGACCTATGAGGACGTCCCTGGCGTAGAGCAGGAAGTGGGCAGAGAAAAAGGTGACACCGTAGAGGGAGAAGGGCTGCAGGTGGCCCGAGTGACCAGCCAGGTCAAACACCCAGATGAGAGCGCAGCACAGGCAGAAGTAGACGGGCCGGCTGTACACAATGACCCAGTTATGTCCCTGGAGGGGGAGGCCAGAGAGTCGTCAAACAACAATGAATACACTACATGGTCCATAATGGATGGGATGGAGGTTTGTATGCAGTCTTTGTACTCACGTGCATTGGCGATGCGGCATCCGGTTGAACACTCTGTAAGGAAGGAGAGACAGCCAGGGTCACTTCAGGCTATGTAATGTGTTTTAAAAAAAATCACTTTCTCAATAACAATGACAGTGAACAGCGGCAGTCTCTTTAACAACAACAACAGACACAAACCAGGAAGGGAAAGCGAAGAACGTATTTGGGTTTGTCATGGCAAAACAACTGAGTTTTGAACTTTAACCAAAACAAACAATAAAAGGCACAATTTTGGAAGTGTAGAGAAAACAAAGCAAAGTTCATGAAATTGCGTGCATGAATGAACTAATGAATGACAGTGCTTGGGTATGCGTGCGCAAATGTATTAATGGATGATAGTTTGGGTGTATACGCGCAAGTAGGCATGGTATTGAAGGGACACAAACACTGGGCAAAGTAACAATATAGGCAGTTGATGAACAGTTGAACTGGGCGACTGTATAAATAACATGGGTAAAGGCGTTGAATCGTTCCCTACGACTGGTGTTGCGTACCTTTAGTAGTGAATATTGGCAGCTGGCGATGACCAGGCAGAACTGGAAGACCCAGATGTCACGGAAGAAGCCCTCCAGGAGAAGCAGGAAGCCAAGGAAGGCCACCATGCTGGCCAGAGCCACAGCAAACACATTCTCAGCCACACCACGGTTCCTACCGGACAGACAGTGGAGGAAGAGAAGAGTTCATTTAGAGTCAACAAAAATTTAAAAAAATCTGAAGTATTGCCTTTACGCAGTCACGCCGCAGTATAAATATCTAACAGAAACGGCATCTCTGTCCTTGATACAGATGAGAAACATCAGCCCGCTGTGTCGTGTCGGCAGTGAGGGGTTCTCGCTCACCGGTCCAGTAGCGCTAGCAGGGCCAGGCGGTCGTAGCGCACTCTCAGCCATTTCCCTGGCAGAACCCAGAACCGGTAGTATTGTTTGGGCTTGGCTTTCTCCTCGATCATCAACGTGTTCTCCTGGGACTCATGGAGAGACTCGTGGTCAAGGTCAAACTACAAACATAAATGGGAAATTGGAATTACATCTCAGGCGCTATAAAGACTTTAAAGACATTTACAATAAAACTAATTGGGAATGCACAACTGAGAAGGTAAATGGTGTCTCGCCTCTGGCATCTCTGACATCTCCAGCGGCACCCTGCGCACCTGCATGCCCTGCAGAACCACAGGCCTGGGCTGAAGCATGGTGAGCACCGCTGCCCCCTCCTGGACATCAGTGGAGGTGAAGCTGGATGACTGGGACTGTCTTTCTCGCTCCCTGCGTGGAAAACAAGAGATTGTGTCAATATTTGTTTTGAGAAAAAAGGCCAAGTGCTCGAGCGAGGGAGAGCATCTTTGGGATGAGATGGAAGAGACGTTTTGCCGCGTAAATGTACTGCAGTTTGATTGGTGGGAACTGAGCAATGCCATCATGTTAGCATGTAGTAACATCCCTGTGGAACGTTTCAGACACTATGTAGAATCCACTCCCCCCCGTTTAATACTGTTTAATACAGGCTGGTTTTGCCATACATAACAGGACCCATGTCATCCAAAAAAGTTCCACTTTGACTGGACTTTGGACGTCCTAACCGATAGACCCCAGTCTGTCAGGTTAGACCACTTCACCTCCTCCACCCTGATCCTGAACACTGGTGTTCCACAAGGCTGTGTGCTGAGCCCCCTCCTGTACTCCCTCTTCACCCATGACTGCGTTCCGGTACACAGTTCCAAAACCATCGTCAAGTTCACAGACAACAAAATGGTGGTAGACAATGACGAGTCAGCCTACAGGGAGGACAAGTGCCTGGCAGCATGGTGCGCTGACAACAACCTGGTCCTGCAAAGAAAACCAAGGAGCTCATTGGGGATTGCAGGAAGTCTAACTGCTGCAGTTGCCCCAGTTCTCATTGATGGCACTGAGGAGGAGTGTGCGCCCAACACCTCAAAAAGGCGCAGCAGCACCTGTACTTTTTGAGGAGGCTGAAGAAGGCCCGTCTGTCTTCCAGGATCCTTGTGAAATTTGACTGCTGCACAATCAAAAGCATTCTGACTAACTGCGCCAGTGTGGTTTTGCGGATGCTCCATGGCCAGAAGGCCCTGCAACGGGTGGTGAAAACCTCCCAGCATATCACTGGTGCCCAGCTTCCAGCCATCACAGCATCACCAGGGACCTTTCACATCCATGCCACAAGCTGTTTGCCCTCCTACCATCAGGCAGGCGGTACATGTTATAGGTCCTTGGGGTAAGTTGGGGGGACAGCCTGTCCTTTTGGGTAAAACCTAGGTGTTGATGGAACAAAGGGAACGTGTATTGTTGACATAGGACAGCTGTGCAGTATCTTACCACATCCCTTTTACTGTATAAGTACAGATGATTGTTCTGTTACGCTAGAGATGTCTCACGGTTTATTCTGTAAGCTTTGTGACTTCTCACCCTGCAAGCAAATAAAAAACGCTAATTGTGTTAAGAGAATTGTGTCTCTGTACCTACTTCCATTAAGAGTTCTAATCGATGGAAATACCATAACATACAGGTCTCTACGTTTGCGCACCAGCAGGCTCAGGAAGAGTTTCTTTCCAGCTACTGTAACCCTGCTGAACTCTGTGACCCATCACTAACCATAGCCACCTGCCCACTGCTTAGTACTGCCTCTCAGGGATCTTGTTGCACTACTCCCTTTCCACTACTGGACTCTCACAATGCTTTACAAAGTCTGATAGGGATGTTTTCAGTTGTTACATGTACATGTCTACCTTGGGAACCTCATTGCTGCTATCCATTTGTACTTGCATTTGCATTGCACATCTATTCATCCCACTTGTAACATACATTATGCTTAATACTTTTAGATGTTCTGCCCTCCTCTACTTGCCTTCATTGTACATATAGAATTGCCATTTGTACTGCACATATATTATACTTAATACTTGTACATTTGCTGCCCTCTACTATTTGCACTTCTGGTTAGATGTTAACTGCATTTCGTTGTACTGTACTTGTACATGTTCAATGACAATAAAGTTGAATCTAATCTAATCATTGAAGAAACCAAGAATTGTTCTCTCTGTCAGAGCATTCTACTGGAGAATGTCAGGTCATCTGTCCGCTGAAGCGCACCTGGGTTGTTCAGCAAGAAAATGATCCATAATACATAGATGACATTGAGGAATGGCTTAGTCAAGACCTAGATCAGCCCTAAACCCAATCGAGATGTTGAGGCAGGACCAATGAAGAGCAGTTCATGCATGTGTTGTTCTTCAATCTACAATTCGAAATTTCATATTGCTCTATGTATTACTTTCCTTTGGCCACGATGACTAGGCCCTGATGCCATTAAAGCATTAAGAGAAAGAATCTTACGCTACTGGGTCTTCATAGCCCCCTCCAGCAGGTCCAAACGTGTACGATCTCTTCACCCCTGACATAAAAAATAATCAGCACAAAAACAATGAGTGGAGCGCATCCAATACAGTGGAAACAAAACCGGGGACGGAATCATTGGCAACACAAATAAACGTTGAGCCACCCACACCGCCCAACACATGCTTACCGCCCTCGTCGTAGAAGTAGTGCACGGCCCCCTCTGTGGTGTCGTCGAAAGTAGAGGCCTCGTGGACGCGCCCGCTGGGAAGCAGCAGAGAGGTGGCAAACTGTAAAGCCGAAGGCAGGGCCCGGGTCCGCGAGTGGGAGGAGGTACGTGCTCGCTGGAGGTCCTGGAGACTGCAGAAGGACACGGGATTGACTTTATGAAGGAAGTGTATCAAACGGGTTAGTTGTACGCATGCTGAAGCAACCGGTGTGTGTGTGTGTGTGTGTGTGTGTGTGTACACGTGTTTGACTGGACTCACCTAGGAGGGGAGCCCATGGTCGAGGGAGGTGGTGTGGGGTTGCTGCCCGCGTTATGTCGCCTGCGGATGGCCTGGGTCCTCTTCACGCTGCTAACAGAGTCCCGCTTGCCCCCCTCCTCTGGAGCCAGAGCTGCGGACAGCAGATATTCAAATTAGCTTGACGGCTGTGTACAACCCCAGATCATCAAGTAAATACAGATACAGTAAAGCAATCTATCAATGAGAAGTTGTTTCAGAGCTTTCCAGCATTAATGGGATAACGCTTGATATCAGGGTTCCTATTCAGAAAACCTACCAGAGAACAAGTGCTGATCTAAAGCCAGTTTACATTATAGGGGGCCTGATCCTAGACGAGACCACTTTCAGGACACGAGCCCAGAGTAAGAGAGAACGATGTGTCTCACCTCCCCCGACAGCTCCCTCCTCCACCAGTTCCCCAGCCCTCCAGCCCGTGTGATTGCCGGCCCAGGAGCCCCCTAGAGATTCCAAGCGATGATGGTGCCCCCCGGGGAAGCCATCCGTGTGGCCGGTCCGGGCCTCTAGGTCCGACTTGGAGACGGTGAGGGGGCGAGGGGCGGGCACCGATGAGGCCGTGGTCAGCACGGTGGAGGGCAGCGCCGCTGCGTTGGCGTGACCGCCGCCGGCCCCATCCATGCTCAGCACGCGTGCGTGGGTCTTGGCGCTGGCCGTGCTGGCCGACCTCTGCGCTCTGTGGGAGGGGCCGGCTGCCTCTGTTGCCTCCCCCTCCCTGGGGGCGGCCAGCTGGGCAGAGGAGGAGTGCGGGTTCGCGACGCCGGCCTTAGCCAGGTCCGGGGAGTAGCAGGACGTTGAGGAGCTGGAGTCGTCGGAGCTGTAGCGCCTCTGGGAACCCAGGCTGGAGCCGGCGCTCATGTCGCTGCCGTCGTCATCATCCTCCTCGTCGCTGGAGTCCTCGAACAGGCTCTCGCTGTACGCCTTGGCTCCGAGCCGGCTGCGTACTGGGATGTAGTCGCGGTGCTGCCCGTGGTTCTGGTGCCGTCGGTAGGAGCCACAGTCGAAGCTCCCGCTCCCCGCTCCGCCACGCTTGCGCGGGGCTTTCCTGCGGCCGGGACGGTGGCCGGCGGCAGTCCGCAGCAGCTTCAGGTCTTTGGGGCGCACCACCTGCTGGGCTTGCAGAGAGGGCTGCTCAGGGTGCAGGAACGGGGTGGAGGAAACGGGCAGGGCCGGCTCAGAACATACCAGACCCAGCCCTGACGGCACTGAGCTGGCCTGCCGCGGAGGGGGTAGGGGGGGGACCTGGACCCTCTGGTCCGGGTCGCAGGCGTCCGAGTGCCCACTGCTGGAGGGAGACGAGTCATGGAGTGCGGGGGAGCGCGCAACGTCAGAGGGGACTGGGGGCAAGTCGTCTCCCTCAACTAGTGTCCTGTCAAGGCCCCGGCACCGTGGCAGCTCCCTGGACGGGGAGCGTAGCAGTTCGCTGTCCGACAGGTCGTCTGTGTCACTTCCCCCCTGAGGTTCGGGCTCTTCCGTGGTGCCAGGGGTACTGGAGGCCGCGGGCCCTTTGTCCGCATTCGGTGGCAGAGTGATTGAAGGGCTCTCCAGCTGAGTGGAGTCGGTCTTCTCGCTGCGGTAGCTGCTGACCGTGCTGAGGGTCTCTCGGTCTGCCCCGCCCCCGCCACTGAAGCAGCTGTCGGTGGAGCCTGCTGCCATGGCCACCCCGCTGCGGCTGCCTGGGTGCTCCGTCCCTGGGGCGAAGGAGCCCGGGTCGAGGCCCAGGCCCAGGCCCAGCAGGTTCTCGCTCAGCTCCTCGCTCAGACTGCTCTTGATCAGGGGGCTGATGGGAGCGTCCCCCAGGCTCTCGGACTCAGCCGACGGGCCAAGGGGGGAGTAGGCACCTAACGCCATCCCATCCTCCTCGGGACTCTGCTGGGACAGCTGCTCCAGCATCCCCTCCATCTCCTCCAACCGGCCCTTGTCTCCTCCGTCTTCCTGACTGGAGGGGGAAGGGGGGATAGAGATGCACTCACCAGGTTGCAGGCTCCCAAATCCCCCCGACATGCCGGCTCCCGCTCCCCGTAGACCAGGGAACTCTCCCCCTAGGGCAGCGGCCAAGCAGGACTGGACCATGTTAGCAACGTTGGCCGCATCTGGAACAAATCAAATGCCAGATGAAGCGCACATCCCAAGCCAAGACCAAAATAGCTGAAATATTGTGTACAAATAAAATAAAGACATCACATTGCTATTTGGCAGCATTTAAAGCATGACTGACAGCTTTTTAACAACACTGTTTAAATATGTACAAACAAACCAGCAGGCCTGAATTTGATTTGGGAATGACGTATTGCATGGTGTTCATGAAAATTGTACAGTAATATAGAGCACAAAACAGACAGTGAATAAAACTAGGGATGCACCCATACCACTTTTTTTCCAGACTGAGTACAATAGGAGTACTTCTATTTGGGTACTTGCCAATACCGAGTACCAGTACCAAGTACTCAAAGCTGCACTAGGTAGGATTTTTTCAGTAAAAAAACTAAGGTTTTGTCCCCTATAAGCATGTTGTGGACCGGGTTCTAGTGTTTTCACAATTCTCTCGTCTTTTCAGTCAGTTATCGGCACCTATATTGATAGTTATTGTATCAATGTCATTCACGAATGAAGGAAAAATGAACGTTGTTGTGCCATTAAATGAAGTTCGCCTTTAGTCTCGCTAGCAAATGCTCAATTATAATGACTTTTCCAAGCAGTAAGATACTAGTAGGCCTATCTCAGGCTAATAAGCTATTAAAACGGCCAGTGGCAAAAGCCATACAGTTCATAGATGCTATTTGTGGTGGAAGTAAACTTCAAAAGAAATGTTAGTCAGTTTAACACAATGCTAAAAGGTGTCTAGCTAAATATTCAAACTTGGCGTGATGTTAATGCGTGACAAAATGTTCTAATGTTGAGACGCTATTTTATGACAAGTGTATCCCAATCGGTCCCAATACTGGCATATAACTTACTATACGCTAAACAGTAAGTAATTCATCATTCACGAAGTACGTAGTTTTAGTACGTAGTATGTAGTTTGAGATTTGGCTGACATATAGCATTAGTATGCTATTGTGAGCAGCTAGAGACCAATATGACAAACTGTCAATTCCTCCATTGTCTACTACACTAAGAAAACTTCGAAGAAGCAAATTGACTTAAACTAGCTCTATAGCTAGCAACCAGGAACCCTAAGCTAAAATAGCAAGGCTAAGAATAACGTCGAACTCTGATTTAGCGCCGTTTTTTGTAACAGGTCATTCTATTTTTCATTATTATTATTCTGAACTTCATTCTCTAACAGGCATTGGTGCGGAACTTCATTCTCTACCAGGCATTGGCGCGGAACCGCTTTCTGACCGGTGAGTAATTGCAAAATAATGTAATTGTTTTTTTACTGAAAAAATCCAAAGTATTGCAACTTTAATAAGGCAGTATTCTCCCATAAAAATCCCACATTATCAACAACCAACAATGGCTGGTCATCAAGTGCAATGAACTCAGCAAGAGCCTCTGCTCTTTATGTTTTTTTTGCCCGCGGTCAGTCTCTGGACATTTTATTTAGCTTCTCCAGTGTTTGCCGCAAAGTTAGCTGTTGTGGTTCTGCGCTGCTGGCATTAGCATACTCCTTGAACTCTGCGCTGTGTTGTGTATAAAGATGTTTGAAAATTGCTTGTGTTAAATTAATGTTTTTCCCTTACCTCTGCTTGACAGTTTAGCAGAGCAGATCATGTACTCTGCTTTACTTGTGTCATTGTTGACATCTCAGTCTTCCTGCTCTACCAATCTGAGTTCTATACTTATGCGGCCAGAGGCGACACAACCATCGCCTTTCACTTAATGTTTCCATGACTTGGTATCGGTGCGTGGTATCGGCATATTTCTATGAGTACGGGTATAAGTACATGAGCCCAGTATCGGCCCGATACTGGTATCGGTGCTTCCCTAAATAAAACCTCATCAAAACATGTCAGCTTTGCACACTACAGACCTGTGGCCCTTACAAAATCATACATGACGTGTTTATGCAAATAAGCCATTGGAAACAACAGCCATCTTATTCACTTTGCACTGAGCAGTGAGTTTACAGGCAGTAGCAAAGGGCAACTGAAGATCATTTGAAAGCATTCGTTAAAGCCATACAAGGTAGCTGAATGTTTACCGGCAGTGTCAATAAAAAAATAAATCTGCAAGCCAGACTGTAACTGTCCCAACATTATAACGGCCCCAACCAATCCCAACCTTATTTTGTCAGCGTTTGTACAAAATATAGAACAAGTGCCACTAACACCTTGCACAATCATAAATGCCAGCTAACAATATACCAGTGTTTGATTTACAACCAGATGCCAACTAATTTGACTACCAAGCAATATAGTTAGATTAAATATATCCATTATTAATTGAACTGCATCAGTCTATACTGCTAACAACACCTAACCCCAAGTCATGGAATGTTGCGTCAAGTTTATCCTAATTTTACAACTGCATTTAAAGCTGGAATGTTAGCATAACATGGGAATTTTCAATACATTTTAGTGTATCAGCAGACAATCTTATCCAGAGCAACTTGCAGTACTGACTGCATACAAAAGGGTGCATAAATTTGACATCTACTAGTGTGTTAGTGCTTCATACCGGCAATGTAGTTAATGATATGTCTTTTCAACTTAAAGTGGCCTCATATTGAAACCCACAAAGACAAAATATCAGCTATTTGCAGTGAAATGCTAGGGGCTTACGGAGGGGGTCCTGGGAGCTGTGTCGGAGGACATCACGGTGTGCTGACGTGACGATCAAGTTATTGTTGCCTTGCTCTCGCATCAGATCCTTGATATCTGAGAAGAGAAGGATCAGTCCTTGAATTGCACTGCTGCTCACACTGAACACACTGCTGCTGCTTGTCAGATTTGTTTTAGCAACCACAACACCGTGGTTAGAGTGGGGTTATATTAAACAGTTTACCCTTGGATCCTCCACTGTCATCAAGCTGTGGCAAAAACTCCTGAGAAAAAAAACAAAACAAGCTATATTAAGTTTTGCTTTTTGGAAATTAACAACCTGCTATTGTTCCTGATTGAAGTATGCACTTTTCGAAATGTAGATAAGAGTATGTTTGTGTTCTCTTTAGACGCAAGCCAGCTCTCACCGACACCTGGTTAAGTCCAAACAGAGAGTGCTGGGAACTGCAGCGAACTGGCGGCGTTGAGTTGACCTTTCTGAACACAGTCATCTCCACACCGACATTACTATCCCTGAGAGAAGCATAACAATGAAACAACCTACTGTTTTAATCTGTCCACAATCATGTCAAATAATAGCACTAAAAGCAACCCCCCCTGAATTAACCTCTTCACTCAGATGTACAAGGAATCCCATTCTTCCATCAGGATTTGGACAATCTCTGTCAGTACCTGTGCTGGTTCCCATCGTGGCCTCCTGACCCATCATCACCTTCCTCAAGCCGCGGGGCATCGGTTATGAGCGAGGCTTGCCTCTTCTCAACTATCTCACCCAAGTCGAACATGGCATGGAGGCGGAAATTCACCGCTTTTATGGCTGTGAAGAAGGCCGCCACCACAGCACAGTACACACCAGCCACGACTAGGCTGGGGGGGAGAGACTGGCCCGGCAGGACAAGAGGTGGTTGGGAAAGAGAAAGAGAGTGAGTCCAGAGCTGGAAGTAAAGTAGGCTTACCCACAGGGGATAAGGAAAAACACCTTGTCCTCAATACCAGTAAAAGAACTAAGGTGGTTCACCTAGATAGAGACATGGAAATATTGGACATATCATCACAGATATTGAGGAACCACTCCTAGATGATAACAGCTTGAGAGGACAGTTGAGAGACCTAGTTTTTACACGGCATTCTTCATTAGGCAACATACTGACACTAACCAAAAGCACAGACATCAAAGAGACTGAATAGAAAGTGTGAAAAAATAATTTTTGATGAATGTAATATTACACCCCTAACTGGTTCTTCATTGTTACCAACACGATAATGTCCTGTGAACACCGGTTGTTTGACCTGAACAGAGGCTGAGCAGTAGTGGTGCAGTTTGTACATTTTCACATCCAGTCTATCCATATAGACTCACCATGTACAGAAGGAAGGGGAAGGCCAGGAGAAAGATCCAGAGGTACAGGTGGAAGCAGTTGGAGAATGTGGTCTGGTGGGGGTCCACATACCAGCCACCTGTGAGCGAAGCCCACACCCCCTGCCTCAGTATCTGAAGAGCTTGGGAACCCATTGCCCCCCTCAGAGCAGCCAACCCAGGGTTGCAAGGCTTCCTCTAAGGCTGGAGCTCCAAATGGTCCAGTTGTAGCCACCCTGTCACACCTCTACAATAGCACCTCCATCAAGGACAAAATGTAAATGAGTCAGTTGAAGAGGGGGCTCTTTTACTTATTGCCTGGTTTATAGTCCTTAGTGTAACTCAAGAGAGTCTGCATGTTCTTGTTCCAGAATGGACTTCTTTGCTGTGCATTTCTTGCAAAAAATTAATCCTTGTTTGTTTATCGGGACAATTACCTTTTGGCACACTGGTGGTGACCTACTGATTAAATAACAATCATCTGGAAGAAAAATCACAACAGCTTTGGATGGTTTCTTCACACATTTCCAGCATTTTGAGTCACACTTCAGTAAATTAGGAATAGTTCCTGATAACATCCTTCAGAGCGAGACGCTGTTGAAAGTCACATATAATCAGAAAAATTGCCCTATTCAGAGATGGAGCTGTAGATTGGTTTGACTTTGTTTAAATTTCAGTGAAAAGGAGTCACAACTTCAGATATGTATTTGGAGTCCTAAACCTCATGAGATTGAAAGCTATGCATGCGGAGAGATTGGTTAAAAATAACATTTGCAATGACACTCCGTGGATCTGTATGCTACTACCCGGGTGCATCTGAATCAGCCAATTGTCACCTACTGATCGATAGACACTATCTAACTGGCTAGGTAATACTAGCTAGCAACTGTCTACATGTTAATAATCTAACTACTGCATATAGCTGTCATAATTACTTGTAGACATTTGTTGCCAACAAATGCACTTTGCAAAAAACATAACAAACCAACTTACATAGCCAGCGGATTTGTCAACAGAAAATAATTACCTAGCAGTTTAACTTATAACCAAATAGCTAGCTAGCCAGCTAGCTATACTGACAGTTGCTATCTGCCAACCATGGCTACTTAGCGAGTGAGCTACCGTTACTACGCTTATAAAACAAGACGTTAACTTGTAATTCCAAGATAATACTTAAAAAACAATGTATTATAATGTCTGGCGGATTAAACCAATAGTGTTTTGGCAATCACATCATAAAATATCCTTGTTTAGAACAGAACTTGACTAGCTATTTCAGTTCACAAACCTTAACGCTAATAACGCGTTAGATTGGCAAGCTAGGTAGTAGTAGATAGGCCACACACACCAAATAAATAAAACAGCTAACGCTTGCTATAAGAATTTATATGATATGTTTGGCTAGCTAGCAAGCGAATATAAATTGGTAACCCCACGTGATAACTATATTAAATTGCTTATTTACGATTCCCTTACTAGGTAAATTAACGCTGCTGGGCTCTTCCGTGTTGAGCAGCAACGTAAGAATCTCAGATTTTTCCTATAACGATGGTTGCTTCAGTAGAGTAGTAGCTAGATAGTTGAGTTGGCTAGCTAGCAAGCTAGCTTACCACATTTGCCTGTCATTGTTTTCCGATAACGCCTTTTCATCTTTTGAACGACAGCGGATGTCTACTTGATGGTTAACTCTGCACAGATTTACGTCATTGCCTTTATCATGTGTTCGCTTACTAGCTAGCTTTAAAAACGCTCCTCTTCTTTAGCTCGCTAGCTGCTAAATCCATTCGCCCATCAGTAACACCGGAAGTAAACAGTCAACCACCTAGCTACACAGGAAGGGAAGGACATTCCATATTAAAGTTAAAGAAATATTTGCGGTTATCAGTGTGGCAAGCTGATAGTCTTTTTATACTAGTTACACAGTACTGTGCAGAGTGCATGTATTTTAGGCACCCGAGAAAATTGTTTAAAGCCATTTATGCGAGCAGTTACTTTTTGTTTGAAAAAAGCACTATATAACAAATATATTAGTAAAGTAAACCCAAAGAAATGAAACCAAATCGTTTTGTATTTTTAAAACAAATAGACTGCAACATGTACAACTTGCAGACTGGGACTGGAACGCATTACAAACTTTTTGTAAAATCCTACTTCAGTTACATGACAATTAGCCATGAAATGTTTAAGTTTTAAGTGAGTGGTTTTGATGACAGGGGAACATATTGGTACATAAATTACATGGTACACAATTGTAGGGGACCATGTTTGGTTCGACAGCACTAGTTCTACAACCAGTAGCCAGCGTTTCCTACATTTTCATTTAATTATCTTTTACCTACTCATTACCGGCACATTCCAAGCATTGGTCAGGCACGCCAAGCATGCTCGTTAAAAGTCATTAGTAATGATGCGCAGTTCGCGAACGATTCGTTCGTTTTGAACGAATCTTTTTAGCGACTCGGGACTCACGAGTCCTTTTGTCTAGTGATTCGTTCAATTGTATCGTTCATTCGAACGTTTGACAGCGGATTACTACAACATGATCACTTGCTTCATACCCGGTCCTCCAGCTCAGTTCTCTGATCAACTTCTATGTGCATTCGCAGAGAAAAAATAGATCAAGGCAGGAACATCATAAAGACGTTTATAACTGATAATTGAACGCAGACTATAATAATTAATATAGTTAGTTGATTACTGACAGCACGGAACCGCTTTCTTTGCCTAAGTAAAAAAGACTCGTGAACGACTGACTCGGTCAGCTTTATCGTTCAGTTGAACGGTTATTTGGTTCTTATGAACGATTGGCGGAGTTCAACGCAACCACGGAATACTCTGTTAGTTTTACGTTCGCAAAGAAAAATAGATCAAGACAATAGCATAATAAAGACATGTTTGTAACAGATAATTAGATACAAGGTAGGTTTAAAATAATTAATTTAGTAGTTGATTTTTGATTGTAATGATAAACACAGATGAAATCGTACACTGAGTCTTTTCCTAACTAAAAAAGACTCGTGAACGACTGACTGTCAGTTTTATCGTTCAATTGAACGGTTGTTTACATCGAACGGAAACCTACTGAACCTCAGCATGATAGCGAGCGAGCGCTGGCGGCAACACTCGGTCTTTACCCTAAGTGCACACTGTCCGCTCGCTAGAGCTACAAAGAGGCACGCTCTCATTCATTTCCAACGAGAGCCAGCGAATAACGACGACAGTGGGCGGGGGTACGCAAATACTAAATACTTATTAAAATTTGCTGAGACTGATGTTTCCCCTGATACTGGTTGTCCCTGGCACAAATTAGGAAGATACGCCCCGCCCGAGCGGGCAGTGTGCACGCCAGGGAAGGCTCAGCAACAGCTTGCTAGAGATCGAACGATTTTGCGAGTTCAGCGAGCCGACAGTGTGCACCGTAGCATGACTCAGGCAGACATACCAAACTTATTTAAACGTCCCTTAACTTCTGTGACTTCCTTGTTTTCACCTCCCCCGAAAAAACCCAGGGTCTTGAGGTATGGTAAATAACACTGTAGTTTCTGATATTTCAGTTAGTTGGCTAACCACCTACTGTACAGTAGTTAGCTAAATGCAGTACTAGCTCTGTTTAAGTAGCTACTGTACAGCACTAACTAGTTAGTTGGTAAGCTAGCTAGCCGAGCTACGTGTGAGAAGCTCAAAATGAGCCGTTTTTGTAAATCCCCAATAACAACTATTATACTTGTCTGTTTATTCAGTAAATATAATTATGCCAATAAGTTATCATTTAAAACATTGCTTCACAGTGAGTAAAGAAAAAGTTGGGGTAGAGAAAGTGCAGGAAGAGAGGAGAGAGGTTAGTTATTGATTTAAAGGCCTAAATATTTTTATGTAAATTCCTTTGAAGTGGGAAAATAAATGTTTGGTGGAATGTGTGTTCAATCCAGATGATTTTTTTAGATTAATAACCTGATTAATTGCCTACTCTAGGCCTTCCTTTTATAGTAGACTTGCATCAAATGCAATTAATTGCTACTGTTTAAAAATGTAATACGTTTTCAATTATATTGACAAATGATTTGTCGTATCATAATTATCCTGAGAAATTTATTGTTTGCCCACCTTTTTTAGCACCACATTACTGCTGTCCACGTGATCCCATGCAGCTTTAATTATCTTTAGGTTGGGGCTCTGAGGGGGACAATTTAATACTGTGAGTGTTCCATTTGTAGGTTTCTGCTTTAAGTACGTCTTAGTTGTGTTTGTGAAGGGTTTGCGGTCATTATCGTGCTGAAGAATAAAGTTTTAGCCCATCAGTTGTTTTGCCGAAGGTCATCGTGATAAAAACCTTTTGCATTTTTTGGCATTCATAAATAATTTTTGGCATTCATAATTCCGTTGACCAGATCCCTTACACCATTGGTTTAAATGTACCTCCAGTATGTACCAAAAAATGGTGTCTTAGCTGCAACATACCATACAAGGTCATTTCTTGTAAGACTTCTTCTGACGGTCGACGTTTGTACTTTAATGCAAGATGACTTTGCCAGAGGCAGTGCAAGCACTTCCCTGGATTTCCTTCTGTCCCCCAAGGAAGTAATCTTTAAGTACCGTTTATCAGATGTGAACAACTTTTGGGACTTCCACTGCATTTTCAACTTTCAACTTTCTCAGTTTGTTCAAATTTCTTCATGACATTTCAATTACTTTTTGGACAACACAATAAATTCTGCACAGTACTGTATCTGATGTTCTTTACCTAGCATTATTTTAACAAGAATAAGAGAGATTAATGTACATTTTCTTCATTTCAAGTTTTTATTGAATTGCAAACAATGTTGCATGTTCATGAAGCTTTTTTGTTTCACACTGATTGTCTTACAGTTTTTGGATATATATCGTCCCTTGATGGGTCTTAAAAGTAATTTAATTTTGAGTTGATATTCAAATAAAAATAAATAATACAGGCTAAAAAGCTGATCCTACAATCCACGTTCATCTTTCCGCTGTTCTCCAAAATTGTTCCTGTAGAGCTGCCCTTCACTCCAACCCCAGCAGTAGCAAACCATATTCAGCCTATCAGCCAGATGAAGATAAGTGTCACAATGTGCTCCATTAGGATTAGAGGGAAAAAAACTACAGGCTATAGCTCAACAACAACAGCATGGAGAGCTCCACACTAGCCGGAGGTCTGGGATTTCCATGACCACCTGTCATCTAGTGGGACACTAGTGAATAACAACCAACTTCTTGTTTTGGTCTGCAGGTGGCACTGTTCTCATTCCAAAATGCTACTGACTTGTGCATTGCATCAAGCTGGTCTATGGTACTGTAGTCATGAAGCTTAGATTCAACTGGTCCTGTGTGCAAGTCAGGTCCAAAATTTTTGTCCCCCTTGAGAAATATGAGCCAAAAAGTCTGTGTAAAATCTAAGAAAGAAAAATAATTAGCTATATTTTATGTTAAAACAAATGTGTAAAACCTACATTTTATACTAATGTAATTTCACTTAATTGTTTATATATATATATATATATATATATGTATATATATACATACACAGTATCTCACAGAGGTGAGTACACCCCTCACATTTTTGTAAATATTTGATTATATCTTTTCATGTGGCAACACTGAGGAAATGACACTTTGCTACAATGTAAAGTAGTGAGTGTACAGCTTGTATAACAGTGTGAATTTGCTGTCCCCTCAAAATAACACAACACACAGCCATTAATGTCTAAACCGCTGGCAACAAAAGTGAGTACACCCGTAAGTGAAAATGTCCAAATTGGGCCCAAAGTGTCAATATTTTGTGTGGCCACCATTATTTTCCAGCACTGCCTTAACCCTCTTGGGCATGAAGATCACCAGAGCTTCACAGGTGGCCACTGGAGTCCTCTTCCACTCCTCCATGATGACATCACAGAGCTGGTGCATGTTAGAGACCTTGCGCTCTTCCACCTTCCGTTTGAGGATGTCCCACATTTGCTCAATAGGGTTTAGGTCTGGAAACATGCTTGGCCTGACAGGCTGACTCCCCACCCCTTCAACCTCTGCAGCAATGCTGGTAGCACTCATCCGTCTATTTCCCAAAGACAACCTCTGGATATGACGCTGAGCACGTGCACTCAACTTCTTTGGTTGACCATGGCGAGGCCTGTTCTGACTGGAACCTGTCCTGTTAAACTGCTGTACGGTGTTGGCCACCATGCTGCAGCTCAGTTTCAGGGTCTTGGCAATCTTCTTATAGCATAGGCCATCTTTATGTAGAGCAACAATTCTTTTTTTCAGATCCTCAGAGAGTTCTTTGCCATGAGGTGCCATGTTGAACTTCTAGTGACCAGTATGAGGGAGTGTGAGAGCGATAACACCAAATTTAACACACTTGCACCCCATTCACACCTGAGACCTTGTAACACTTACGAGTCACATGACACCAGGGAGGGAAAATGGCTAATTGGGCCCAATTTGGAAATTTTCACTTAGGGGTGTACTCACTTTTGTTGCCAGCAGTTTAGACATTAATGGCTGTGTGTTGAGTTATTTTGAGGGGACAGCAAATTTACACTGTTAAACAAGATGTACACTCACTACTTTACATTGTAGCAAAGTGTCATTTCTTCAGTGTTGTCACATGAAAAGATATAATCAAATATTTACAAATATTTGAGGGGTGTACTCACTTCTGTGAGATACTGTATATATATATATATATATATATATATATATATATATATATATATACATAAAGAATAATGTATGTTTTGCCTCTCAAAAATAGGTTCAGCCAATGGAATCTTATCAATAAACTCAAATATAATTATATCTACATTGCAATGATTACCTTTTTCAAAATTACCTTTTTCAAGTACAACCCCGTGTCCAAAAAAGTTGGGACGCTGCGTAAAATGCAAATAAAAACAGAATGCAATGATGTGCAAATCATTTATCCCTATATTTCATTTTAAATAGTACAAAGACAACATATCAAATGTTGAAACTGAGAAATCTTATTGATTTTGGAAAAATGTATGTCAATTTTTAATTTGACGCCTGCAACACATTACAGGGCAATGTTTGCCACTGTTTACCAATGCCTCACCTCTTCTTTTAACAATACTCTGTGTTTGGGAACTGAGAAGACAATTGCTGTAGTTTAGAAAGTGAAATGTATTCCCATTCTTGCTTAATATAGGATTACAGTTGCTCAACAGTTCGGGGTCTCCTTTGTCGTATTTTTTTCCGTTTCATAATGCGCCAAATGTTTTCAATGGGTGACAGGTGTTGAACCAAGATGGCACCGCAGATGGCTGCCTCGGTTAGCTGGTGCGCGGTTTTCTCTCTTATTTTGTGTGTTAAATCAGTGTTCTGCGACAATTCTTGGATTGTTTTCTCAAGAGAAGAGATCATAAACATCAGGGAAACAACTCCTGTGGATTTATTCCCAGATTTTCTTGTAACATCCGTTGAATTACTGGACATTCTGGTCAAAGCTACATCTGCACTTTGTTAAGCAGTGAAACGCTGACGGCGAGATAAACGTGCCCGGGCGCTGGAACGCTCAAGGCGCCGTGGACTACGGACTCCGCTACCAAGAATATTCCTTGCCAACGTGCAATCACTTAGCAATGAACTTGAGGAACTTGACTTGCTGGAAAAACAGAGATCTCTCCTTATCTGTCACCTTGTGTTTCACGGAAACGTGGCTGTGTGAACCTATACCGAACTCAGTGCTGCAATTTTCTGGTTTCTCAATCTTCCAGGCGGAGCGTGACACAGAACTCTCGGGCAAATTCGAAGGGAGGAGGAATTTGTTCATACATTTTGCTGGGGCAAAAATGTGACAGTCATACTACAGTACTGTTTTCCTGACCTGGAATATTTTTTTATCAACTGCAAACCTTTCTACAGCCCCAGGGAATTCTCATAGTTTATCTTGGTCGGTGTTTACATTCCACCGCTAGCCAACATGCACAAAACACAGCAGCAGCTAGCTGAACAGATTCTCGGGGCGGAGCCGTCATATCTGGACTCCTTAGTTATTGTTCTTGCAACCTAAGCCACAAACTCCCGAAATATAAAGAGTTTATTAAAATCCTGACAAGAGAGGCAAACATTGGATCACTGCTACACTACAATCAACAATGTCTATCACGCTGTGCCCTGCGCTGCTCTGGGACTCTCATATCCCATCAAGGTCCATCTAATACCCACATTCAGGCAAAAACTAAAATTTTCTAAGCCTGTTGTGCAAAGGTGAAAGATGCACTGATTGGGACATTTGTAGGTCTGCCACTAATAGTCTGGACGAGTACACTGATGTATACTGTAACATCGTACACCAGCTTCTGTGAGTACAACAACGTACCAACACGGACCAGGGTGAGTTACAACAATGACAAACCCTGGTTCGCAGCTAAACTCAGACTGCTGCGTTTGGAAAACGAGGAGGCGTTCAGGAGCAGGGACAGAGACAGGTACAGAGAGGCTAAATACAGCTTTGGTAAGGCCGTTAAGGAAGCCAAATGCCTGAATGGAGAGAATTTAAAACAACAGTTCTCAGCCAACGACTCTGCTTCTGTTTGGAGAGGCCTCTAACAGATTACCAACTACAAGCCTAAATCTTCCCACTCCATTAATGACCTCTGACTTGCCAACAACCTGAATGAGTTCTACTGCAGGTTTCAAAGACAAAAGGGCAGTCCTGACAACATACCTTCTCCCTGTGTGTCCAGCAATCAACACCAGCCCCCACCATTGGTTGCCCATTCACAATTAACCCATCTCAATCATCCCTACCTCTGCCACTAGAATGGAACTTTCAGTCCTGGAGGGGGGACGTTAACAGTCTATTCAAGAGACAGAACCCCTGCAAAGCAGCAGGGCCTGACGGTGTCTCCCCATGCCACCTTTAAGCACTGTGTAGATCAGCTTTCTGCTGTGTTTACTGACATTTTTAACAATTCACTGGAGACATGCTGCTTTCCGGCCTGTTTCATATACTTCATCATCATCCTAGTCCCCAAGAATTCAAGGATCACATGACTTAATCACTACAGACCCGTCGCCCTGACCTCTGTTGTTATGAAGTCATTTGAGCGCCTTGTGCTGTCCCACTTCAAGACCATCACCGACCCACTTCTAGACCCACTGAGCTCCCTACAGAGCTAACAGGTCTGTGGACGACAAGGTCAACATGGCTCTTCACTTCATCCTCCAGCATCTGGACTCCCCTGGAACCTACACCAGAATCTTGTTTGTGCACTTCAGTTCTGCATTCAACACCATAATTCCCGCTTTCCTCTGAGACAAGCTCTCCCAACTGGGAGTGCCCAAGTCCACATGCAGGTGGATCACAGCCTTCCTGTCCTACAGGAGGCAGCACGTGAGGCTGGGGAAGCACTTGTCTGACCCCCTGACCATCAGCACCGGCTCCCCTCAAGGCTGCGTCCTGTCCCCCCTACTCTTCTCCTTGTACACCAACAACTGCACCTTCAGTCACCACTCTGTCAAGCTCCTGAAGTTTGCGGATGACACCACCCTCATCAGACTTATTTCTGATGGAGACGAGTCCACCTACAGGTGGGACATTAACCATCTGGTGACTTGGTGTAGTCAGAACAACTTGGAGCTCAACACCCTAAAGACACTGGAGATGATCGTGGACTTCAGGAGAAGCCTAGCTGCCCTTCTCCCCAACGCCCTGGGTGGCTCCCCAGTCAACTCTGTGGAGTCCTTTCACTTTCTGGGCACCACCATCACCCAGGACCTCAAGTGGGAGCTGAACATCACCTCTCTTACAAAGAAAGCGCAGCAGAGGATGTACTTCCTACGGCAGCTGAAAAAGTTAAACTTGCCAAAGTCTATGATGGTGCATTTCTACACTGCCATCACAGAGTCCATCCTGACCTCCTCATTCACCCTCTGGTACGCTGCAGCCACTCCCAAAGACAAGGGCAGGCTGCAGAGCATCATCCGCTCTGCAGAGAGGGTGATTGGCTGCAATCTGCCGTTTCTACACGACCTACAGACCTCCAGGATGCAGAGGTGAGTGGCAATGATTGGGGCTGATCCCTCTCACCCTGGAAATGAACTTTTCAGAGCTTTCCCCTCTGGCAAAAGGTTGAGGTCTGTCAAGACCAAAACCTCTCGCCACAAGAACAGTTTCTTTCCTACAGCAGTAGGCCTCATGAACATGCCCCCAGAACCAAACTGACTATAGCCCCCCCCCCCCACACACACACCCAACTGCACAAATCTATAACCCCTCCCCACATACACACACAACCCTCAGCTAGTAATTTATTAATGCTCAGTCTACTATTTTTATGCTCATTCCACTGTTCTTATTTGTTTTTATCTCCCTTATTCCTTTTGTATAAATTGTTGCACCACCGGCCAGAACAAATTCCTTGTTTGTTGTGAAATTTACTTTGCAATAAAACACTTTCTGATTCTGATGAGGTCAGCACCCAGACTCTTTTACTACGGAGCCATGCTGTTTTAATACGTACAGAATGTGGTTTGGCATTGTCTTACTGAAATAAGCAAGGCCTTCCCTGAAAAAGACTTTGTCTGGATGGCAGCATATGTTGCTCCAAAGCCTGTATATATTGTTGAGCATTTTATGGTGCCTTCACAGATGTGCAAGTCACCCATGCCATGTGCACTAATGCACCCCATGCCATCACATCAGATCTTTTCCTGCCTTTTGTTGCCTCTGTCCCAACTTTTTTGAAATGTGTTGCTGCCATCAAATTCAAAGTGGGCATATATTTTTCAAGAAACAATAAAATGTCTCAGATTCAACATCTGATATGTTGTCTTTGTACTATTTTCTATTGAATATAGGTTTAAATGATCATTGTATTCTGCTTTTATTTACATTGTATGCAGTGTCCCATCTTTTTTGGAAATGGGGTTGTACATTAGCCTTAAGGAAATGTGTTGAAGCCTTTCATGGATTCCTGTTTCACTGGGGTATAAAAATGAGGTGATTTGCATGTATAATCCATTTGTCAGGTATCAAAGACAGGCTAATAATCCTCAAATAAAAAGAAGCGAATGGTTTACATTCATGAATCAGGCAATGGGTACACAAAAACCTAAATTGACCATAATGGAAATAACTGAAGTTTTTACAACCAGCGGAAAACTACTTCTACACATAGTGAGGAGGAATGTTCAGGATGCAAAGATGAGGAACAGAACTTTGTCTCAGCTTGGGGTCACCAACTGCACACATTTACAATTAGACACCAACTTAATGCCAATAGCTTATTTGGAAGGGTTGCCAAAAAATACTTCCTGCACATACACATGTATGTGCTTTGAGTTTGTTAGACGGCATTGGGTTGGAACTGGTTGCTATTTTCAGGGTAAAAGAACATCCTAAGATTGTGCATGCAGAAAATAAACTCATACCTACTGTAAAATGTGTTGATCTTTGATGTTTTGATCTTTGATGTTTTCCTTCCATTGTACCAGGGGCTGTAAATGTCAGTAGCATGAACTCAACTCAAAACCAAGTACCCAAACATTTTAATGGAGAACCTGGTTGTTTCTGCCAAGGAGCTGTGGTAAATGTCCGCAAGTGGTAATTCTAGCAAAACAATGACTATGCACACATCAAAATCCACAAATAATGGTAAATTGGCCATAACATCAACATTCTGCAATAGTCATTTCAGTCTTTGGACATGAAGGCAGTCCATGAGAGCAGGTTGAAGGATATCAAGGCTCTGGGAAGATTCTGTATGGAGGAATGTTCTAAATCCCCTTCCAATATAATGAAATTATATGAAAATGCTGGATTGCCTTGAAGGAAAAATAATATATTCACATAATATACATCGATCAGCCATGATATTATGACCACCTGCCTGATATTGTGTAGGTCCCCCTTTTGCCGCCAACAGCCTGACCCATCGAGACATGGACTCCACTCGACCTCTGAAGGTGTGCTGTGGTATCTGGCACCAAGACGTTAGCAGCAGATCCTTTAAGTCCCGTAAGTTACGAGGTGGGGCCTCCATGGATCGGACCTGTTTGTCCAGCACATCCCACAGATGGACTGAGATCTGGAGAATTTGGAGGCTGAACACCTTGAACTCATTGTGTTCCTCAAACCATTCCAGGGCACATTATCCTGCTGAAAGAGGCCAATGCCATCAGGGAATACCGTTGCCATGAAAGGGTGCACATGGTCTGCAACAATGCTAAGGTGGGTCTTTCAATTCAACATCCACATGAATGCCAGGACCCAAGGTTTCCCAGCAGAACATTGCCCAAAGCATCACACTGCCTCCGCTGGCTTGCCCCCTTCCCATAGTGCATCCTGGTGCCATGTGTTCTCCAGATAAGCGACACACATGCACCCGGCCATCCACGTGATGTAAAAGGAAACGGGATTCATCAGACCAGGCCACCTTCTTCCATTGCTCCGTGGTCCAGTTCTGATGCTCACGTGCCCATTGTAGGCACTTTTGGCAGTGGACAGGGGTCAGCATGGGCAGCCTGACTGGTCTGCGGCTACGAAGCCCCATACGCAACAAACTGCGAAGCACTGTGTGTTCTGACACCTATCAGTACCAGCATGAACTTTTTCAGCAATTTGAGCTACAGTTGCTCATCTGTTGGATTGGACCACACGGGCCAGCCTTGGCTTCCCACGTGCATCAGTGAGCCTTGGCCACCCATGACCCTGACGCCGGTTCACTACTTTTCCTTCCTTGGACCACTTTTGATAGGTACTGACCACTGCAGACCGGGAACAACCCCACAAGGGCTGCAGTTTTGGAGAAGCTCTGACCCAGTCATCTAGCCATCATAATTTGGCCCTTGTCAAAGTCGCTCAGATTCTTAAACTTTCCCATTTTTCCTGCTTCTAACACATCAACTTTGAGGACAGAATGTTCACTTGCTGCCTAATATATCCCACCCACTGACAGGTGCCATGATAACGAGATTATCAGTGTTATTCACTTCACCTGTCGGTGGTTATAATGTTATTGCTGATCGGTGTATGTGGATATATATCATATAGCCACATAAATGTTTTTAATTACAACACAACTCATTACCAGTATACGAAATAACTCATTATATATTTTTTATTTAATCCAAATGGAAGTGGTCATTTAATGGAATCTGTGAATGAAGAGGCAAACCACGTAAGCAATATATTAGGTTTCTATTATCTTATCCAAAGGAAATAATTCTAGCATTGTTTTATATATCAGTTGAGAGATCTATACGCTCTTAAATGAGTTCATAAATAGCTTGAAGGTGCATCAACTGTGTAGGATACATTTCCATGTTGGGCTTGCCTCATCCATTGAACAAACATCTACAGTACCTCAGCTGGCACAATCACCTGCTGTTACATTTCCAGAAGACATTTATTCCATTTCCAGAGAGAACAACAACACCTACTAAAGATGGAAAAAGGTAAATCCATATTTGGATTTTTATTTGTTAGACATTGTACTGCCCTGTTGCTAGTAACGTAAGGATTTAACCACACCTGCTGTAACTTATGCTAATCTGTGTGCGCAACCAATAAACATTGATTTAATTTTATAATGATCTTGACGGATACATTTCAGAATCTGATGCTGGAGTCAAATCACGAAGAGCAAGAAAAGAAGACAACTGAAGAACTCAAAAGAAATAGAGGGTTTATTTTAAAGCAATCTAAAAACAACATAACATAATAATAAAGCTACTCAGACAATAGTGATGGACATCATGATTCTAAAATACAACTAAATGACATATTATGAGATTGTTAAGACATTGTCCATGTATTTACTTATTAAGAAGACATTGTCCATGAAAATACACAATGTCATGTATTCTAATTCATCAAGAGTTTTCATTTCTCATGTTTTCGGCAACCCCGAAGGCTTTCAACGTGGGATTAAACTGCAGCAGCTGCTCAATTCATTAAGTTTTTTATTATGTTTATGTTTGTGGTTTTGCAAAGTTACCGAAAGTATTTAAAGTTTTTCGTTACCCACATTTTAAATCTAATGTACAGTCAGTGCCTTTTACCAAAAAAGTCTAATAATAAATAAAAAAAAGTGGTTGACATTGTGTGAACTAAATCGCTGAAATTAAATGACTTTAGATTGGAAGATTAAAGTGGAAAGTTGTAGTCTTGATGAGAAGTTTGTGAAATGAGGAGAAAGTGGATTTGCTACACCAACCTATATTTTCAAGGGCAGGTTTTTCCCCCAAGAAGTGATTTAATCATAACGCTCCCAAAACCTCAAACAGTTGGAGGCTAAGCCAGAAGGAGCTCCAAGCTGGGGCGGGGTTAGGGTAAGACCCTAGAGCTTCCTGGAGTCGAGTGTAGTGGTCTATGTTCCCAACTCTGAACCACACTGTCGACGGGTTTGAGTCCTGGTTCGGCTAACTGCCTGTGCCTTTCCTCTGTCTCAATACGTTTCTCCCTCGAGTCTGCTTCCTACTGTCCTGTCATGGAACTAGTCCTTAGTTATTCTCCTGACCAATGTCAGCCAGAAAATCAGTTAGAATCTGTAATTTACAGCCCTGTTTTAAATTTCTGTTGCATTCAAGATGCCTTCCTGCCTTGATTTCTACTGACGACTGCCTTCGATTACTTTTACCTTCTCCCAGTTCCCTCCCACTCACACGGCAGGTTGACCTCATCTTCACTAGATGCTGTTCGTCGACTAATCTCACTGAAACCCCCCTCCAGCTCTCTGATCACTGCTTTGTCTTGTTTTCTCTTTCTATCTCTTAAATCCAACCCTACCCAGACCGTAATGTTAACAGCTTTGCAAAGAAGTTTCATGACACCCGCACCTCATTCACTAAGCCTACTGAGTTCACTGGTCTCTAACACATAGTTAATCTACCCATTCACTTTTTCCCTGCTTTGCTCTCTAGAAGAATTGCTGCAACTATTGATGTCCAGTTGGATAAGAGTGACTGCTCAATTACTAAAATGTACAGTAAATGTGAAATCAATCATCTAAATTGGAACAACCATCTCAGCAATTGACAATAGATCCAGTAACTAGAAACTTGAGAAAATGTTTTTTTTGTTCAGGTTATCATTGTGTAGCATATAATGAATCAACCAGTTAAAATATAGTATGCTGATGACATGACAGTGGTTCAGCCTATAGGGAGAACGGAGCCCTTCCAGGTAAGGAAACACTTCCTCCACATCTCAAACCAGAAAAGGAACCAGGCAAGCCTAGTTCAGCCAGCCCGCAATGAAAGTAATAAATGTTAACCTTCACAGAATTTGAACCCAAGTCTTCCACTTGAGAAGCAGTATCATTAACCACTACGCCACAGCAATATACATTTCCTCACTCGCTAGACATCATTAATCTCCACCACAAATAGCATCTATGCCACTGGCTGTTTTAACAGCTTATTAGCCAGTAATAGGCTTACTAGTATCTACTAACTTACTACTTGGAATAGTCATAAAAATTTAGCAATTGGTAGCGAGACTGAAGATAAACTTTACACTGCCAAAGCTACTTCATTTCATAGCACAAAAACATTAATTTTTCTTTCATTTGTGAATGACATTGATACAATAACTATCAATACAGGTGACGATAACTGACATTTTCGTCAAGTGAAAAGATGAGCGAATCGTGAAAACTCCTTCTCTTTTGCTGCCCAAGGGGTTTTGATCTAGCCTATATTACCCCAAAAAGCATGCACGGATGCGTACTTCGAAAATCCACCAGAAATAGTCGCAGTACTGTGTAACCGTAAACTGTTTTTATTTAGGCTTACTATAACATAGCTACCGAAGGTTGTAGGCAGCTACGTTTTTGTCTGTCTGGAACAAATCCTAATGCATAATTTGTTTTGACTGTGACAAGATTTGAACGCGAGACCTAATGTTTACAGGTCTGTTTCTCTAACCACTATGCTATTTTACAAGGGACACTCACTCACTCACTCACTCACATTCACTCTTCTCTGATTACACGGTCCGGCAAAAACTATGAATTTACAAATGGAGTCATGTAGTAACCAAAAAAATGTTAAACAAATTAAAATACATTTATATTTTAGATTCTTCAAAGTAGCTTTGCCTTGATGACAGCATTTCACACTCTTGGCATTATATCAACCAGCTTCATGAGGTAGTCACTTGGAATGCTTTTCCAAAATATGCTGGGCACTTGTTGGCTGCTTTTCCTTCACGCTGCATTCCAATTCATCCCAAACCATCTCGTTTGGATTGAGGTTGGGTGATTTTGGGTCATCAGGTCATCTGACGCAGCACCATCACTCTCCTTCTTGGTCAAAAAGCCCTTACACAGCCTGGGGGTGTGTTTATGGTCATTGTCTTGTTGAATAATAAATAATAGTTCCACTGAGTGCAAACCAGACGGGATGGCATATCACTGCAGAAGGCTGTGGTAGCCAAGTTGGTTGAGTGTGCCTTAAATTCTAAATAAATCACAGACACTGTGACCAACAAAGCATCCCCACACCATCACACCTCCTCCTCCATGCTTCACATTGGGAACCACACATGCTGATTTCATCCATTCACCCACTCTGTCTCACAAAGGAACAAAAAATGTCAAATTTGGACTTGTCAGACCAAAGGACAGATTTCCACTGATTTAATGTCCATTTCTTGTGTGTCTTGGCCCAAGCAAGTCTCTTTTTATTGGTGTCTTTCAGTAGAGGTTTCTTTGCAGCAATTTGACCATAAAGGCCTGATTCAAGCAGTTTCCTCTGAACAGTTGAGATGTTGAGATGTGTCTGTTACTTTAGCTCTGTGAAGCATTTATTTGGCCTGCAAATTCTGAGACTGGTGACTCATACTTATCCTCGGCAACAGAAGTTACTCCGGGTATTTCTTTCCTGTGACGGTCCTCATGATAGCCATTTTCATCAAAGCACTTGATTTTCTTTGCTTTCAAAGTTCTTTACATTTTCTCTATTGTCTGACCTTCATGTCTTACAGTAATGATGGACTGTCATTTCTCTTTACTTATTTGAGCAATTCCTTCATTAATATGGACCATTACAATACAGACATAATGATGGTCTTCTGTATACCAACCCTAACTTGTTACAACACAACTGATTGGCTCAAATAAATTAAGGAAAGAAATTCCACAAATGAACTTTTAACAAGGCTGACCTGTTAATTGAAATGCATTTCAGGTGACTACCTCATGAATCAGAAGAAATCAAAGAAAATGCAAAGAATGTGCTAAGCTGTCATCAAAACAAATGGTGGCTACTTTGAAGTAACTTGCTTATGAAATGTAGTTTGAAATGTAATTTTTTTGGTTACTACATGATTCTGTATGTGTTATTACATAGTTTTGATGTATGGACTATTATTCTACAATGCAGAAAATAGTAAAAATAAAGAAATACCCTTGAATGAGTTAGTGTGTCTTAGGTTTTGACTGATGCTGTTATAACATGTTCTGGAAGAGCTTGTTCTGGAACAGCATACTCTCAGGCTGCCGGGTACAGAGACTGGTCCGCACACGGTTGAATGGCTCTTCAGAGAGTCGTGAGGTCAGCCCAGTGCACCATTGGGTGTATGCTGCCTGCACTTCAAGACATTTACAATACACGCAGGAAAGTCAAAAAGATCATTGTAGGAGCAATGGGCAGTTCATGCTGCTGTCAACCAGCAGAAAAAGACGGTTCAGGAGAACAATATACACTGCCATTCAAAAGTTTGGGGTCCCTTCAAAATTTCCTTTTTTTCCCATGAAAACTTACATGAAATTAGTTTGAATAGGACATTTTAAAAAATGCATTGGAAATATAGTCATTGATAAGGTTAGAAATAATGATTTTTAATTGAAATAATAATTGTCCTTCAAACTTTGCTTTTGTCAAAGAATTCTTGATTTGTTGCAATTACAGCCTTGCAGACCTTTGGCATTAGTTGTCAATTTGTTGAGGAGATCTAAAGGGATTTCACCCCATGCTTCCTGAAGCACCTTCCATGAGTTGGACTGGCTTGATGGGCACTTCTTACGTACCATACGATCAAGCTCCTCCCACAACAGCTCAATAGGGTTGAGATCCGGTGATTGTGCTGACCACTCCATTATAGACAGAATACCAGCTGGCTGCTTCTTCCCTAAATAGTTCTTGAAGAATTTGGAGCTGTGCTTTGGGTCATTGTCCTGTCGTAGGAGGAAATTGGCTCCAATCAAGTGCCATCCCCAGGGTATGGCATGGCATTGCAAAATGGAGTGATAGCCCTCTTTCAAGATCCCTTTTACCCCGTACAAATCTCCCACTTTACCACCACCAAAGCACATCCACACCATCACATTGCCTCCACCATGCCTGACAGATGGGGTCAAGGAATCCTCCAGCATCTTTTCATTTGGTCTGCATCTCGCGAATGTTATTCTTCTAAATCTAATCACCTCAAACTTAGATTTGTCTGTCCATAACACTGTTTTCCAATCTTCCTCTGTCCAGTGTTGTGGTCCTTTGGCCAATCTTAATCTTTTCTTTTTATTGGCTAGTCTGAGATATGGCTTTTTCTTTGCAACTGTGCCTAGAAGGCCAGCATCCCAGAGTCGCCTCTTCATTGTTGACGTTGGGAATGGTGTTTTGCGAGTACTATTTTATGAACTTGGCAGTTGCGGACCTGTGAGGTGTGTGTTTCTCAAACTAGACACTCACTCATGTACGTGTCCTCTTGCTCAGTTGTGCACTGGGGCCTCCCACTACTCTTTCTACTCTGGTTAGACCCAGTTTACGCTGTTCTGTGAACAGAGTAGTACACAGCGTTGTACGAGATCTTCAGTTTCTTGGCAATTTCTCGCATGCAATAGCCTTCATTTCTCAGAACAAGAATAGACTGATGAGTTTCAGAAGAAAGTTCTTTTTCTCTGGCCATTTTGAGCCGGTAATCGAACCCACAGTTGCTGATGCTGCAGATACTCAACTAGTCTAAAGAAGGCGAGTTTTATTGCTTCTTTAATCAGCACAACAGTTTTTCGCTGTGCTAATAATCAATTAGCCTTTTAAAATGAAAAACTTGGATTAGCAAACACAACATGCTACTGGAACATAGGAATGGTGGTTGCTGTTAATGGGCCTCTGTACACCTATGTAGGAATTCCATTAAAATCGGCCGTTTCCAGCTACAATAGTCATTTACAACATTAACAGTGTCTACACTGTATTTCTGATCAATTTGATGTTATTTTAATGGACAAAAAATGTGCTTTTCCTTCAAAAACAAGGACATTTCTAAGTGCCCCAAACTTTTAAGCGGTGATATATGTATACTGCATACAGTGCTGTTTGAAAGTATGTGATTCCTACAGGGTTGGTCATTATTTTTGTATGAAATATAAAAATGAACTCAAATAAACCAAAATACTTATCTAAAGCTCAATTCATAATAAATACACATGTCTATAGAAAGGACATGAACAGAAAATGTGATATATTTAATTGTTTATTGAAAAAAGTGTGGTTAATTCAATTAAACCTCATATTTCATGTGTGCAAAAATATGTGAACCCCTTCTTTTAATAGCTTGTGGCACCTTGATTAGAAGCATATCTTGGAGTAAACGTTTCCTACAGCCTATAGTCAGTCTCTGACATCTTTTTTGAGCGAGTTTTTCCCACTCTTCCTTTCTTGCATGTACTGCCTGCTTTAGGTCCAACCACAGCATCTCGATTGGATTAAGGTCAGGACTTTAACTTGGCTAATCCAAAACACAAATCTTCTTTCTCCTGAGACATTCTTTGGTAGATTTGCTTGAATGCTTTGGTTTGTTGTCTGTTGGAAGACTAATTTTCAGCCCAGCTTTAGCTCCTTGACAGCATCTCCTGGTTTACATCTGAATTCATTGTTCCCTTAATAATGTGTAATCGATCAGATCCAGAAGAGGAAAAATAGCCCCAGATCTTGAGATTCCCACCACCATGCACGACTGTTGGGGTGAGTTTCATTTTGGTGGTAGGCAATGTAGGGTTTTTGCCGAACATAGTGATTTTGATAGTGACAAAAACCATACATACGTCCAGAGAATGGACTTTCAGGAACCTTTAGGTTTGTCCAGGTGGTCTCTGGCAAAGATGGGCAGTTTGGTTCCTTTTTGACATTAGAGGCTTCTTTCTAGCATCTCCCCATGAATGCCATTTCGATTCAGTGTTCTTATTGTTGAAGCACAGTAACCTGAGATGCAACAAGGAAGGTCTGCAAATCTCCAGATGTTATGTTTGGTTGCCATTAACCTGATTAATTATTTTTCTTGGCTTCTTGGGGATATTTTGGAAGGGCATCCACTTCTAGCCTGGAAGGACTTCCAGCTTCTAGAGTTGCTGTCATGTTAAATGCTCCCAATTTTCACATGATTTGCATTACATTGGACAAGGCCCAGGAAAAAATGGGGCATTGCCCCCTCAGGTAGCAAGTCGTGCCCCCTCAGTTGTGTTTATGCCCCGTTCCACGGGGGGCAAAAAGGGGCATTGCCCCCTCAGTTATGTTTCCCTTCTCATATTCATAACCGATCGTATATGAGTTCGACCCAGTCCGATCATCACAGTCAACATGTTGTGATCATCATAGACCAACGAGTTTTGATCGCCTTTACAAGTGTATATACGTTTAGAAATTTTTTCTCACTACCCTCTTCCTAATGTCCTCTGAGATCTCCTTTCCTCTCGGCATGGTGTGTTTTGCATTAACCTGTACCTGTATGGGTAACACCAAACTGATCATGACCTGATCTCTAGTCTTTATTTATCAGAGTCCTATTCACACACATTTAAGCAGAACTGTGTATATTTGGATATGTGTAAAAAAAATGAAATTCTCATTTATAATATAGTGAATGGATTTTTAATATAATATCTGCTTAATGGAGAACTGTGTATGCTAATATTTCTCCCAAGACCGTGATGCCTAAGGTCAAGAACATACATTGTTGTTTATGATATCGTATAGACACTCTCTAAATGTCTTCCACTTCCACTTGGCCCAAATCTGTTTAATCTGTTATTATTATTATTTAAGGTAATAAAATATATAAAAAAATAAAAATAAATATATAAAACACATACGTACACACAAGCATTTTGCTACACCCAAAACAGAACACGCTATAATGTAAGAACAGTAAAACTTTGAAACTCTGAGAATGTAAAGGTTTTAAGTAGAGCAGGTTCAGCGGGAAATCCTCATTTAGAACCCCATATTCCAGTTCTTTTATTATTAATAATATAATCTACAATACTCATTATCACTGGGAAATGACATATATGTACACTTATTTTATGGTATGATATGCTGAATGTGAAAAATGACTCAATTTGCCAAACTTTGCCCTTACTGTTCTAAAGCATTCAGAGACACAGAAGGCAGCACTCTCCCATGCCTTAAGGCGAAGTCCAAGGCCTTGGACAATTCACTGGAAGAGATGATGAAATGTGGATGCAATGGTTTTGACTGTCTCTACACAGTGGTTGGTCTATAGGTTATGTTAGTTTGTATGGAAATATTCATTTTAAAGATGTACCAGCAGGTAGCATAGTGGTTAGAGCATCTGACCAGTAACTGAAATGTTGCATGAGTGAGCTGGCAAAGCTGAACATCTTTATTTTGTCCTAGAGCAAGCCAATTGACCCATAATTGATAGTTCAGTTTAGCTATTTGGATATGGGAATTAGCATGCGCACCTACCACCAAGTGAATGCAAGGCATTTATTTGAAGGTTCCCCTCAAGAAGTCATATTTATGTGTCATTCTGGTGGCTGTGTAGGTCTGGTGGATGTGTTGTGCATCCCATTCATTTCTTTTCACAAAAAAGCCACACAAGTCAGGAGGGTACGAAGTATATTACCAAGTGTATTTCCCCTCTGTCAATGTACTGTACACATAATTAAGATTGATTTCACAGGAACACTTTACAATATCATTGAGTGAGGACAGGGATATACTCTGAGCAGTCTATGTTAAATGGCACTTCATAAAAAAAAAGACGAAAGGAAATCACGGACATGGAAAATGTCAACGTAATACAACTGAGAGAATGGCGACGAGAAGAGAGTCATGTCTGTCAGTGTACAGAAAATGCTAAATAAAAAGGCAAACAAAACAAAAACGCCCCCACACAAAAAAGAGTGCATGTCTTTTTTGTGTTTCATATTGATACGGTTACATACAATAACTAACCTCGTCCTTAATGAAAACAAAGAAAAAATAAAATAATGACAATGGTGACATAAAATAAAAAAATGAAATAAGACAATGATGTCTTTTCATAGACAAAATGCTTTTTTTTAAATTTGGCAACATAAAAAAACGAACCGTAGGAATGGTAACAAGTAAAACACCTAAATATCTGAGAAATAGCTATACAATTCACAACCCTTCAATAATTAATCTGACAATAGTCTTTTAGTCACGGGTAGAAAAACCAGAATGCATGTTCGGTTTGCTTTCAAAGGAAACACAGTTTGTCTCTCTAAGAGATTTTCTTCTACTGTTTTTGCCTTTCCAGTTCTTTTTGTGTGTCCATTTTGAAGAAGGAAAGAGACAGTCGGCCTCTTGACACAAGGTTAGGCATGTCCCTCCTTTCCTCAGGGACCACCAAAAAAAGTTCTTAAAAAGTGACTCTGTGTCCTGAAGTTCCCTTTTCATATCCACTGTCTACTTCTCCGCAAAGGGGATCTGGCCAGAGTGAAGACAGTGCTTCGTTGGGGCAAAACATCTCACAATAAATGTCTTTTCCATGTCTGTTCCACTCCAGGGAACAAACGCAGAAGCCATTCTTTTTTTTATCCCATAAACGTCTATACATATACAAATATGTTTACAGAGCAATATCTTTGCTACAGTAGCCTTTAGCTTTTTTCAAGATTTGAGAAGCTTGAGGAACTTCTTCCCGGATGGAATGAAACACTGTAGATCGTGCAGATCTCTCCTTGTACAGAGATGAGAGAATCCAGCTCATCTAATTCATCCAACTAGAGGTTTGTAGGCTGAATTGAACTGCGAACTGTGTATTCCCTTTGAAAACCTGTATTTTCCATAAGGAAAGAAATACGTCATGCTTAATACATGGTTCAATAATATCCGACCAGCAACCTAGCACCATGAGCAACCAGAGAGATAGACAGCGGAAAGGCGTTCAATGCGGGATAACACAAAATGGGCTAGTCTGTGTATCGGAAGGTCACCTAATTTCCAACGGGTATGGTTGTCGTTTAATCGAGAAAAATCTACGACGTCGCTCTGCGCTTCACCAAAATCATCTTTGGGCGTACACTGATACACTGACACCCTTAATGTCACTGTGAACACATTGAGACTTGCTGACATCCCTATTTTTATATTACGACAGTCTCAGTTTTCACTGTGAACCACAGCCGAACAGTTGGTAGATAGGGCTGCTATATACACTTACATGAATATGGTTCTGATCCTGTGTGAATGGTAGGTAAACCAATATCAGTATTTGATATGTTGAATTCTGAATGGATAATTTACCAGGAGTCGTAGGTATAATGTTGGCAATTTTCTTTGTTTTTAAAAAAAAAAAATGTCTATCGGGGTGCAAATGTAACAACAATGCTACACATTTGAGATACTTATCTAGGGGATAGATTGGAAGGGAAAATAATTGGGAAAACTATCTTTTCATGATCTGCCTTGAGCCTATCTCTCTCATGCTCTCTAGCCTTTGCTCTCCCTTAGACGTAATACTCTTTGTCTTTGTTCTTCTTGCCCTTGGTGACAGTCTTGGCCACTGCGCCCGTCGGCGTGCTCGGCGTCTTCTCTAGTTTTACCATGGCCCCGTTGCCCTCGGCGACCGGGTTGTTGATGAAGTTGTGTCCCTGGTCCGTCTGGTAGGTGCCCTCGTCACGGTTGCGGTACTTGTACATGGCGTAGAGGAGAATGAGGATGCAGAGGGCGGCGGCCGCCACGATGCCGACCACCATCCCCGTGGTGCTACTGGACTCCCCGATCCTATCCACCAGGCCGGGGTGCATGACCTTCTCTCCAGGGGCCGTAGGGTCC